>CAUYQV010181909.1:0-34232 GCA_963574575.1 Galagoides demidoff
AAAATAGACCTGCCATTTGATCCTGCAATTCCTTTATTAGGTATATATCCAGAAGACCAAAAATCGAATTACAACAAAGATATTTGTATCAGAATGTTTACTGCAGCCCAATTCATAATTTCTCGGTCATGGAAGAAGCCCAAATGCCCATGGACCCATGAATGGATCAATAAATTGTGGTACCTGTACTCCATGGAATACTATGCAGCCCTAAAGAAAGATGGAGACTTTACCTCCTTCATGTTTATATGGATGGAATTAGAAAATGTTCTTCTTAGCAAAATATCTCAAGAATGGAAGAAAAAATATCCAATGTACACAGCCCTATTTTGAAACTAATTCATAACTTTCATGGGCATGTCATAACCTAATTACAGCCTTAAATATGGGAAGGGGGTGGGAGAGGGGAGATGAGGGGGTAGATGGGTGGGGGGGTGATTGTTGGGTCACCTCTATGGTTTATCTTATAAGGGTACAAGTGAATCTTTCTAAAAACGGAGTATGAACTTTTTATATGGTTGTGCCATGGTGTTCTTGCTGTTTTTGAATGTCGCAAGTTGTTTCTGCCTCAGAGCCTTTGCACTTACTCTTCTAGAACTTACTCTTACATGGTGTCCTGAGAGTTATGGTAAATTGGAAGTTAATAATATGTGAGATTATTCTTTTTCTATTGTTGTGCCATGGTGTTCTTGCTGTTTTTTGAATGTCCCCAGTTGTTTCTGCCTCAGGGCCTTTGCAATTACTCTTGCAGCACTTCTTACCTAGTGTGCTAAAAGTGATGTTAAATTGAAAGTTAATAATGAGTGAGATTATTCTTTTAATATGTTTTTGCCAGGGTCTTCCTGCTTTTCTTTGAATGTCCCAATTTTATTCTGCCTTAGGGCCCTTGCAATTACTCTTGTAGTACTTACTCTTATCTGGTTTCTTAAGAGTTATGTGAACATGAAGGATGTAAAGTCTCCATCCTTCTTAATGGCTGCGTAGTATTCCATGGTGTACATATACCACAGTTTGAACAAGCACTTTATAAAAGAGATTTTGCAATCTGCCAATAAACACCAGCAGTGGAGTGCAAATTAAAGCCACAGGTTTAGTCAGGAGTGATGTCATGTACCTATTGTCCTAGGTACTCAGAAGGCTGGGGCAAGAGGATCACTCGAGCCCAGGAATTTGAAGTTGCAGTGAGCTATGGTCAACCACTGCACTCCAGCCTGGGTGACAGAGTAAGAACTTGTCTCAATAATAATAATAATAATAATAATAAAGAAAGGTTATAGTTATCACTATTGAGCCACCAAATGACAGACTAAAACAATATTAAGTGCTAGAGAGGATGTGTAACACTGCAGCTGCCAACCCCTGGTTGGTGGGAATATAAATTGATACAAATACTTCAGAAATTTATCTGATGGTATCTGCTACAGCTGAGCCCTTATATATCCTATGACCTAGAAATTCTACTTGTAGGTATATACCCAATTGAAACACATACATATGGGCACAAAAGACATATAAAAAATGTTCGTGACTATCCAGCTATAGTAACCAAAGACTGTAAACAACACAAATTTCCATCAGTGGTGAAATGGACCAATACATTGTGGTATACTTAGGGATGAAATTGAACACTCTAAAGCAACACACAGTACCATGGATGAATGTCCTAAAAGTCAAGTTCAGTGTAAGACAACCACAAGGCTAGCCTGATGGCTCCATTTACATGAAGTTCAAGAATAGACAAGCTCATCAGTGGAGACAGAAGTAAAGATGACAGTTATTTGGGGGATGTGACTGGTCAGGGGAACAAGAGGGCCTTCTGGGGTATAGGTAAGGTCCTGCTTCTTAACCCAGTCAGGAGTCTCATGGATTTGCTGCCTCTGAGGAGACAGGTCAGCCTTTCTTTCAGCTGTGCATCCTGCTTACCTGCCAGACCATCAACCTCACAGAGCTCACAGAGTTTGGTTAACCCTGACTCTAGGCCTCATAGCCCTTGTTCTGGTTCTCTCTGCTGTTCCATTCCTATCTCATGGCCAGGGCCAGGAACAAGGGAGGCTAGGCCTGTCTGCTCCCCTCTGTCACTTTAAAGATCACTGGGTGACCTATTTTTTTTTCTAATCCCATGCTAATGTCTCCTGATATGTAGTATAGAGAATTGGGGACAGAATTCTTTGGGGATTTCCTCTCTCTCTTTCTCTGAAAACATCTAAGGAGCCTTGTCTGAGATACCAAAAACAGTAAAAAAATCTTTGCCAAGACACTTTGCTAAAATGTAATTTTTTAATGAGAAAAGAGACTATAATTTGAAAGGTATATATCCTAAAGGAAAGGCCCTTAAACACAAAAGGGCTGATTTATTTCATCATGAGACGCACAGGGTTTTCCTTACTCCTATCAGCAAATAGGCATTGCTATAGTGAGCTGCACATTTTTTACAAGCATCTTTGTGTAGCCCCATTACTTCCCCTTCCCCATAGGTTGCTGAAGTTATGTCAGCATCATGGAGACTTCTAGAATACCCACTATAGTCCCCTGGTTTGCCAGGTATGAGGGAAAGAAACTTGAAAGTTGAAGAGTACAAACACAGATGCCCCTGGGATACCTGGAAGTGACAAATTTGAAGATAAAACGAGGCCTTCTTGTACCAAAATTAACCATCACTCCCTTCTCTTGCCTCCTCTTCTTTGCTTCCTATAATAAAAGTCAGGTTCCAGAAGCCTTCCTAGAAAGGACCAAGGAGCTGTCTCTGTTTCCTCCCAAGGGAAAATTGCTATAGGCTGTGCTCAGTTTTCCCCCTTTGGGGTGGACTGGAGGAGAGAAGCAACTAAGTGGAATGGGAAAATCCAGGAAAAAACCCTGAATTCTTGATTGGGCTTGTAAGAGGATACAGCAAACAATAAGGAGCTTGGGCTCTGAGGGTACACACTGTAGCTTCAAACCTTACCTCTATCTCTTTTAGGGCCTTAGTTGAAGTATGTATAACAGTAGTATTCACTTTGTGGGGTTGTGATGCAAAGTGAATAGTGTGTGAAGCCCTCAGAATAGTATCTGTGATGCTAAGGCACTATAAGTGGTAGGGGAAGATGATCACTCTCTTTGGGGGCCATTCTTTCAGTTCCTTTGATGAGGAGACAATAGGGCAGAGACATGGTACTTGCCATGGAGGCAGAGCCTATCTATTGCCTGAGCTAACACTGTACTACTTAGGTTCCGTGAAACCCTGGCCCCATGGTAGGATGAGTCAGGCAGGACAATGACCACAGGATGGGAAATGGAGAGTCTGATGAGCATATCCCTTGCTGGGGGTAGAGGTGCCAAAGGCAAACCCAGTTCACCTCCTTGATTGATTGGCTTCTAGGCAATAATTCCACAACCAACCCAGAGATACAGCCTTTCTATAGAATGGGCACAGATAGCTAGAGATGTTCTGAAAACAGGGAAATTTCCTCACTGGAAATCACTTCCTCCTATGATCTGTCAGTTAATGACAAAAATATCTATCATTGGAAAGCCATTTCTTTGGATTATTATTTGGTTCTCTGTTAGCCAGCCAAGAATAATAATACACCTAGCAAAACTATCCTTCAAAAATGAAGAAGAAACAATTTCTTTCCCAGACAAGCAAAAACGGAGGAAATTCATTGCCACTAGACTGGCCCTACAAGGGATACTTAAGGAAGTCCTACATCTGGAAGTGAAAGTGCTGTATCTACCATCATAAAAACACATGAAAGCATAAAAAACTTGCCTGTGGCAAAGTAGATACAGGCAGCCCCTGAGTCACGAACACTCAACTTCTATAAAACTTGCACTAATAAATGGAGACGATTACAGGTAAAAGGTAAAGGTAACTGCTCCAAATTACATACAAATTTGACTTAAGAACAAACCTATAAAACCTATCTCATTATAACCTGGAGACTGCCTATATACAAATGTGAAAGAGAAAGAAATCAACTATTATCACTACAGAAAACTGTCAAATAACAAAGATAAAAAGGAGCAAAGGCTATCTAAGACCATCAGAAAACAACTAACGAAATGACAGAAGTAAGTGCTGACTTCTTAATAACAACCTGGACTGTAAACAGTTTAAATTCCCCAGTATATGTAGCCTGGCTGAATGGATAAAATGGATAAAAAAAATAAAACTTAACTATATGCCTGCCTGTAAGAGAATCACTTGGCCTATAAAAACACATATAGACTGAAAATGAAAGGATGAAAAAAGATACTGCAAGCAAACAGAAACCTTATGTGTACAGAAGCTGTACTTATATGAGACAAAAGTAAAAAAACATAAAAAGAATATCATTATCAATAAATGAATCAATTTAGCAAGAGAATAGAACAATCATAAGTATATATGCACTCAACATTGGAGCACCCAGGTATAGAAGGCAAATGTTATTAAAGTTCAAGAGACTGATAGACTCCAATACAATAGTAATTGGGAATTTCAACACCTAACTTTCCGCATTTGATTTATCATTTAGATAGAAAATCAACATTGAATTTAAACTGCACTATAAACCAAATGGACCTAATAAGACGTTTTAATTCAATAGCCACAGAATACATAATCTTCTCTTCAGCACACATGGAACATTCTCCAGGGTAGACTATATATTGGGCCACATAACAAGTCTCAACAAATTAAAAAAAAAATAAAAATCAAGGATTACATCTGTAATCCTAGCACTCTAAGAGGCTGAGACAGGAGGACAGTTTGAGTTCAGAAGTTCAAAACCAGCCTGAGCAAAAGCAACACCCCATCTCTACTAAAAATAGAAAAATTATCTGACCATCATGGTGGGCACCTATAGTACCAGCTACTTAGGAGGCTGAGGCAGGAGGATCATTTGAACCAGGAGTCAGGTTGCTGTGAGCTAGGCTGATGTCATAATACTCTAGACTAGGTAACAGAGTTTGACTCAGTCTCAAACAAACAAAAACAAAAAAATCAAAATCATATCAAGTAATTATCTTAGACCATAATGGAGTAAACTAGAAACAAGAGAAACTTTGGAAACTATGCAAATACAGTAACATTAAGCAACATGCTCCTGAATAACCAATGGGTTGATGAGGAAATTAAGAAGGAAATAAAAAGATTTCTTCAACTGAAGGAAAATAGAAACACAACATACAAAAAACTATAAAATATAGCAAAAGGAGTACTAAGAAGAGAGTTTATAGCAATAAATGCCTACATCAAAAATAGAAAGATTTTAAATAAATAACCTAATGATGCACCTCAAGGAACTGGAAAAGCAAGAACTAAAATTAGCAGAAGGAAAGAAATAATAAAGACCACAGAAGAAATGATACAGAGACAAAAAAATGATAAAAAGTCAATGATACAAAAAGTGCATTTTTTTGAAAAGATACATAAAATTGGCAAACCATTAGCTAGACTAAGAAAAAGGAGAAAGAATACTTTCTTAATACTACAGAAATACAAAGGATCATTAAAGACTATTATGAACAACTACATGCCAACAAATTTAAAACCTAGAGAAAATGTACAAATTTCTGGGCACATATTATCTATCAAGACTAAACCAAGGAGAAATAGAAAACCTGAACAAACCAGTAACAAGTAATAGATTGAGTCAGCAATAAAAAGTCTCCCAGAAAACAATATTCCAGGACTGGATGGTTTTATTGCTGAATGCTGCCAACTTTAAAAAAAAACTAACACTGATACTTTTCAAATTATACCAAAAAAAGAAGAGGAGAAAATTTTTTCTAATATATTCTATGAGGCCAGCATTAGCCCGATATCAAAACCAGATGAAGACATAACAAAAGAAAAATTATAGGATATAGATGCAAAATTCTCAACAAAAACTGAATCCAACAACAGCACATCAAAAAGATAATATGCCATGATCAAGTGGAATTTATCCCAGGAATGTGAGGATTATTCAACATATACAAATCAATAAATGGGAGACAGCACATCAACAGAATGAAAAAAAAACCCCATATGACCATCTTAAGAGACATAGAAAAATCAGTTGATAAAATTTAGCATCTCTTCATAATAAAAACTCGTAACAAATAGACTACAGAAGGAACAAATCCCAACATAATAAAGGCCAGGCCATATATGGCAAACCTACAGCCGAATGGGGAAAAGTTTCCTCTAAGAACGTGAACAAGACAGGCTGTCTTGTACTTTTATTCAACATAGTACTGGAAATTCTAGCAAGAGCAATTAGACAAGAGAAAGAAATAGAGGGCATCCAAATTGAAAATGAAGAAGTTAAATTGCCCTTCTACACAGATGAGATGGTCTTATGAATAGAAAAACCTAAAGACTCCACCAAAAAACTCTTAGAACTGAGAAAAGTAGTCAGTAAATTTGCAGGATGAAAATAAGCATTTCTATACACCAATAATGGACTAGTTGAAAAATCAAGGAGGCAAACCGATTTATAATCGTTACCAAAAAAATACCTAGGAAGTGAAAGACTTCTACATAGAAAACTATAAAACATGGATGAAAGAAACTGAAAAGAACATAAACAAATGGAAACAATCCCATGCTCAAGGATTAATATTGTTAAAATGACCATACTACTCAAAGCAATCCACAGATTCAATGCAATGATATTCTTCACTGAAATAGTCAATAACAATGCTAAAGTTTGTATGGAGTCAAAAAAGACCTTGAAAAAAACAAAGCAATACTCAGCAAAAGCAACAGAGCTGGAGACATCACACTGCCTGACTTCAAAATATCCTATAAAGCAATAGTAACCAAAACAATATCATATTGGTATGAAAACAGATATGCAGACCAACAGAACATAATAGAGAACTCAGAAATAAATTCATGTATTTACAGGCCACTCATTTTCAATAGAGGTACCAAGGAAATGCATTGGGGAAAGGATACCCTTTTCAATAAATGGTGCTGGGGAAACTGGATATCTATATGCAGAAGAATAAAACCAACCCCCCAACTCTCACCATATTAAAAAAGAAAAACTCCTCTAAAGGATTAAAAATTTAAATGTAATATCCCAAATAATGAAACTACTAGGAAAAAAAAAACATAGGGAAACTCCTTAGAACATTGATCTACCCAAAGATTTTATCAGTAAGACTGCAAAAGCAGAGCCAACAAAAACAAAAAGAGAAAATTAAGACTAATGTGAAACTAAAAAGCTTCCACACAGCAAAAGAAAACAATCAAGAGATTGAAAAGACAACCTTCAGAATGGGAGAAAATATCTTCCAACTATTAATCCAACAAGGGACTAATATCTAGAATATAGAAGGAATTCAAACAACTCAGGAGAGAAGAAAGTAAGACACACACACAAATGCCAGAAAGTAAATATATTTTGACTTAAAAAATGGGCAAAAGTTTTGAATAGACATTTCTCAACAGATAATATGAAAAATGTCCAACATCAATATTCATCAGGGAAATGCAAATCAAAGTCACAATGAGATACCATCTTACCCCGGTTAGGATGGCTATTATCAAAAAGACAATATAACAATATAACAAATGGTGGCGAGGATGTGCGGAAAAAGGAACTCTTATGCACTGTTAGTGGGAATGTAAATTAGTATAGCACATTATAGAAAAACAGTATGGAGGTTTCTCAAAAAAGTAAAAGTAGAACTCCCATATGATCCAGGAAGCTCATTGTTGGATTATCCAAAGGAATGGAAATCAGCATATCAAAGGGATATCAGCACTCCCATATTTATGTCAGTACTGTTCACCATGGACAAAATATGGAATCAACCTAAATGTCCAATTAGGCATGAATGGATAAGAAAATATGGTATGTATGCAAAATGGAGTACTATTCAGCCACAAAAGGGATGAAGTTCTGTCAGTTGTGGCAATGGGAATGATCCTAGAGGACATTATGTTAAGTGAAATACGACTCAGGCACAGACAGGTAAACACCACTTGTTCTCACTTATGTATGGAAGCTAAAAATTGAGCACATAGAAATAGAGAGTAGAATAGTGATTATTATAGGGTGGGACTGGTAGGGGGAGAGAAGAATAGGGAGAGATTGATAAACAGATGCAAAACTATAGCTGGCCAGGCATGGTAGCTCATGCTTGTAATCCTAACACTTTGGATTACACTTCAAGGAGGACCACTTGAAGTCAGGAGTTTGAGACTAGCCTGTTCAAGAGCAAGACCCTATCTCTACAAAAAATAGAAAAGTGAGTTGGTCATGCTGAGGCCCAGCTATAGTCCCAGCTCCTTTGGAGGCAGAGGCAGAAGGATTGCTTGAGCCTAGGAGTCTGAGGTTGCAGTGAGCTATGATAGCGCCACTGCACTCAGCATGAGACCCCATCTCAAACAAAACAACTATAGCTAGATAGATAGGAATACATTCTAGTGAATATATAGGTGTACCTCATTTTATTATGTTTTACTTTATGGTGTTTCACAGATACTATGCATTTTTTTTCTTACAAATTGTAGGTTTGTAGCAACTCTGCACGAGCTATCTATCTTTTCAACAGCATGTGCTCATGTACTTATGTGTCACATTTTGGTAATTCTTAGAATATTTCAAATATTTTCATTATTGTTACTAATAAATGATTTTTGATGATACTTTTCTAATTGTTTTGGAAAACCGCAATTCACACTCATAAGATGACAAACGTAAATTTATAAATGTTGAATGGGTTCTGACTGCTCTACCACCCGGCTCCTCCCTCATCTCTCTCCCTCTCCTTGAATATCCTGTTCTCTGAGACACAACAAGAGAAACTACACCTACAATGGCCTCTACGTGTTCAAGTGAAAGGTAAATTCATACAGCTCTCACTTTAAATCAAAAATTAGAAAGGATTAAATTAGTAAGGAGGGCATGTCCAAAGCCAAGACAGGCTAACAGTTGGGCCTCTTGTACCAAACAGTTAGTCAAGTTGGGAATGCAAAGGAAAAGTTTTTGAAAGAAGTTACAAATGCTACTTCAGTGAATACACAAATGATAAGAAAGTGAAACAGCTTCTTTGCTGATATAGAGAATTTTTTTGGGTTTTTTTTTTTTTTTGAGACAGAGCCTCAAGCTGTCCCCCTGGGTAGAGTGCCATGGCATCATAGCTCACAGAAACCTCCAACTCCTGGGCTCAAGCAAGTCTCCTGCCTCAGCCTCCCAAGTAACTGGGACCACAGGCACCCGCCACAACGCCCGGCTATTTTTTTGGTTGCAGCCATCATTGTTGTTTGGTGGGCCTGGGCTGGATTCGAACCCGCCACCTTAGATGTATGTGGCTGGCGCCTTAGCCACTTGAGCTACAGGCCCCGAGCCAACAGAGAATGTTTAAGTGGTCTGGACCAAAGACCCAAACCACCATAGTCCCCTCAAACAAAGCCTAATCCAGAACAAGGCCCTAACTCTCCTCAATTCTATGAAGGCCGAGAGAGGTAAGAAAGCTGCAGAAGTAAAGTAGGAAGGTAGCAAAGGTTGGTTCGTGAGGCTGAAGGAGAGAAGCCATCTCTGCAACTTAAAAGTACAAGGTGAACAGCAAGTCCTGAAGGAGAAGCTGCAGCAAGTTATCCAGAAGCTCTAGCACAGATCCTGACGAAGGTGGCTACACTAAATGGCAGATTTTCCATGCGGCTGAAACAGCCTTCTATTGGAAGATGATGCCACCTAGGACTTTCTATCTAGAGAGGAGAAATCAATGTCTAGCTTCAAAGCTTCAAATTCCCAAAGCACTCTTTGATTAAAACATGTACATTTTTTTAGACAAAATATTATCACATACTTAATAGACTACAGTATAGTATTGATATAAACATAATCTTTATATTCACTAGGAAACAAAAAAATTGTGGATTTAATTTTTCTTTAATATTTGCTTTATTGCAGTGGTCTGGAACCCAACCTACAATATCTTCAAGGTGTACCTGTAGTTGACACTAACTTTTTGTGTATGTTAAAAGCCTAGAAGGGAGGATTTTGAATGTTCCCAATACAGAGAAATGATATGTGTTTGAGGTGACATATCCCAATTACTCTGAGTTGCTCATTACGCATCGTATACAAGTATTGAAATACCTCCTCTATACTCCATAAATATGTACAATTATCATTTTTCAACTAAAAATAAAAGGAAAAATAAAAGAGCCCCCTGGGAGGAGAAGACTAATTAGCCTTATTGATGACTAATTCTGTGGCTGCACGTGGGCAAGCTTTAGAACAGGTAGGGGAGAGAAGGCTTAACGGGAATTCACAACAGCAGAATGGTTTGCAGAAACCACCAAGTTTTATGGGATACTCGAATTTTGAATGTGCCGTGCTTGGGTGGTTCCTTAGATTTTATGCGGTGACTTCTCTGCCATCTCCTGTGACTCTCTGAGCAATCCTGTGTCACAGGATCAAGCCCATTTTGCAGATGAGAAAACACGGCACCTGCTTTCTCCCCATGGTTTCAGAGGGCAGAATAGCCAATGTTGAAAATAGGGTCTCTGGGTCCAAGTGCTTCCTTTCTTACCCCTGCTTTCTGTCGTAGGGGTTGGGAGCAGGCCTGAATGGGGAGTGGAGGGGGAACCTGAAGACGAAGGCCCCTGTTGGATGTTGGAAGGGTCTGCCCACCGCAGAGCTGGGAAGGGGGAGTGGCATTCAGACTAGCACTGTTAAATTTGGTTTACTACTTAGACATAGAGTTAATCATGGGGGGACTCCTGTCTTGGAGCTTCTGTCTCTGCCTTTCCCTCTGCCTGGAGGGCTCAGTCAGAGGTCATGAGAGTCTTAGCCATCTGTTCCCCAAAGGTCACGACTCCTGCTAAATCCCATAGTCCCGCTGCTCTTCAGCCTGCCTAATTTTCACCAGAGCATTTTGGTGGCTTCTTGTCTCTAGTCGTCTGCCCCCATCTCTGGTATGCCAGCTCCCTTCTCTATCTGTGTCACAGTGTCCCTGTCCCTGTCTGTGCCTGCTGTGGGGCAGATGTTTGGTAGAATGAACGGAGGAGAGAGTGAGCAGATGAAGGAATGAGCTGGGAACTTCCCCCTGCCACCTCCATGCTGACATGAGGGAGGTATTGGAGGGGCACACAGATAAAGACAGCAGGTAGTTTCCTTAGGACCAGGTCTTGGGGGCCCCTGTGAAGGCCCCACGGGGACCAGTGAAGGATTTAAAGGACAAGGATCTGGTGATCAAACTCATTCATGTGGATGGAAAACTGTTCTAGGGGTGATGCTGATGCTGCATTTTAATGAAAGTGAGTTTTCAGGCTTGCCGTTGGCTTTTGTCCTCTACTTTCTGCTTTTTCTTCTGGAGTTTAGTGTGATTCTTTTTCAAGAGACTAAAGGTAGAAAAGCAGTTTCTATACTCTTGTAAGAATTCTAGAGACAAAGACAGAAGCAAATGTCTCTGAAGCACTTACAACGTGCTGAGCACCAGCCGGAGAACTTGACCCGTGCTGTCTCATTGAATCCTCCTGGCAAGCAGCCTCTTGCAGAGATGAGAAAACCCAGACCTGAGCAGCTGGCCCGTCCTCCCTCCTGGCCTTTTCCTTTCCATCATTGGGGACTAGCTCAGAACAGGCAGTCAGACTGCCGAGGACACCGCTGGGCATCCCTTGGCAATTGCCAAGTCCTGTCACTGTGCTCTTATCTAGAGTGAGGGGTGCTCCTGAAAAGTGGGGGTAAAGGAGCCCCACCCCTGGAAAATCTGCCTAGTCCCTGGCACCTGGGCCATTATCCCAGCCTGCTTTGGTCCATTTGGTTCATTTCAACACACTGGATGCTAAAGGGCCTGGCATGATCTAACTCCTGTCTCCCCATTGTGCCACGTTCTCTCCCTGAGCAGGGCCAGTGCCAGCTTGTTTGCACATCCGTCAGATGGGCTAAGACCTGCCAGGGAGTTCTCATGCCAGGGACTCAGTGCCTGACAGTAAACTGCAGTTGCCCTGAATACTTTTCTGTTGCTGACTCGTTTCTCATCTTGCTTGTGACTCTCTGCGGACACCATATTCCAAATTGGTTGTGTCACCATCTGAAGAGACAAGTTCTTTTCTAGGAGTAAAGATGGCCCTGGAGAGGAAGCTCAGGCCTGGGCACTGCCACAGGCCAAACACAGGTGTCACTCCCCGTGGGGAAAGCAAAAGCCAAAAGCCTAAAGGTACTGAGCCTCCCAGGAGCCCACAGGGAGGACAGAACATTCCAGACTTATTTCCACAGCAGGAAACTGTGGAAATCAGGGTGTCCGGCCCTGAAATTTATTCCATTGTATGCCCAGGAGGGAAATTCTCCCTCTGGAAGCTGGTGGGGGAGAGAATGGCCCAAGTTTCTGCAAACTTGTAGCAAACTTGTTTTCTCCCCACTTGACACCGGGTGCTGGAGATCCGAGGTCTCACCTTCCCTCTGTGTTCACCAGGATGTGACCTTAGGTGAGCTGCTTAACTTCTCTGAGATTCCCTTTCCTTTCCCATAGCAGCAGGGTGATGGATGGAAGGGACCCTATTCCAGATCAGGTGCGCATCACCCAGGCAACGTTCCACAAAGCAGACTCCGTTCCAGGCCCATTACCCCATAATCTGTGGGAGTGGCGCCCAGGCGAGCCCAAGATGCTGGCAGCATTGGGGATCCCCAAGGGCACTTGCCTCCAACCGAGCAGTGAAAGCTGAAGAGTTTTCTCGGCCCCCACCCTCACCCCCACCCCTTCCTGTCCTTGCCCTGTTTACTGCTGATTCTTCTCCTGGCTCAGAAACAAATACATTTAAGCTCCAAGCCCCCGAAATGGGAAAGCCTACTTGCTTTCTCTTCCCACTTCCTCATGTGTCTGGACACAGGCTCTGTTGAAGGAGCCCCTCCCAGGGCCACAGGCCCCCAGGACAGTGTGGACAGGACTTGAGGGTGTTTGAAGACCTCCCAAGAGAGGGTGCCAACAAAATTCTGCGTTTAAGGTTTTTAAAACAGAGAATTCTGACCACTTATTCTCTGATGCTGATTTTGTTTCTTTGTTTTCGGAGTTAGAGATGACTGTTTGCATGCAGGAATGAACCGCAGTCCCTCTGTCCTTCCTCTGCTAGCTAGAAGGCAGGGCGTCTGTCAGCCAGCACCACGGGCAGCATGCAGCAGTGGGAACAGAAAACGCCAACTTTTTTATTTCTTCATTTTCCCTCTTGTCTGCTGCTTTCCTCCTCCTTTCATTTCTAATTTCTTTGGCGCTTTGTCTTTCTCTCCATCCTTTTCATCATTCTTCACACAGTAATGTTTGTTTAACTTCGGATATTCTCTTCTGGCCAAAAGTTGGCTTGGTCCAGACCAAATGGAAATAAACATGATTCAATCTGTTCTATGCCGAAAGGGACTGAAGCAAAGATCGATGCCAGATATTGTCGTGATGATGAAACGTCAGGGCAGAGGGCACCAGGAAGGAATGGACCAGGATCATGGAGACTTGCCATTCATTCATTGGCACATGCAGCGCAGAGTAGGACAAAGATGTGAGATTCTGACTTTCTCCAGCACAGCATTTCCTAGACTGTGTTTCTGGGAATAATAGCATCAGCATCATCTGAGAATTTGCTATAAATGCCAAGTCTCAGGCTCTATCCTATACCTATTGAATGAGAAACTCTGGGGGTGGGACCCAGATGCTCCCAAACGGCTGGGCACGGTGGCTCTCACCTGCAATCCTAGCACTCTGGGAGGCTGAGGTCGGAGGATCCCTTGAGTTCAGGAGACCAGCCTGAGCAAAGTGAGACCTTATCTCTACTAAAAATAGAAAAATTAGCTGGGTGTTATGGCAGGTGCCACAGTAACTTGGGAAGCTGAGGCAAGAGGATCACTGGAAGCCAGGAGTTTGAGGATGCTGTGGGCTAGGCTAACATGACAGCACTCTAGCTGGACAACAGAGTGAGACTCTGACTCAAAAAAACCTCAGGAGATTCTAGGCCATGTCGAAGTTTGAGAACTACTGGTTCTAGCGCATAGCTAATGCTGCTCACTAAATTAAGTGAAAAGTTGTTTGATGGTTTGGAGATGAACATGGGGACCCGGAGATGCTTGTGCATGGCTGAGTAGGAAGATAAGGGAGAAGTACGAGAAGGAGGGAGGGAGGATTTCACAGTGGGGAGCCCCGGGTATTCCCTTAAGGACTGGCATTGGTTAAAGTCTAGTGCACAAGAGACTGAAAGCGAGGCAGGAGAATTCAATTTAAAAAAGAATTCTTGTTCACAAGCATGATTTTTACACTCTTCAAAGAAAACAACCCCGGAAGGATCTATAGCAAATGCTAAGTAAAGTAGACACTGGTTTCTGAATTATTAGTGATGATCTGAGAACGTTATTTCTTCAAAAAAATAATGGGACTTTCAAATGAACAAAACACTTTAGGGATAAATATAACAGATGTATCCAAGCGTGGTAACATTTAGCAGTCAGTAAACAGTGTCTTACTGTTAATATATTGGCTTCAGCTGGGTTTCTGTATCCCTATTCTCTCCCACCCTCATCCCTCGGTCCCTGACCCCATTTCATCATCCTGAGGTTGGGATGGAACTTCCTGTCCAGGCGTTTAGAATTTTATGAAATGTATCTAGAAGTAATAGAGAGTATTGTTTTCTAAGCTTGATAGGTTAACATAGATGGAGTTGTTCTGCAGTTTGCATTCTAATCCTTGTGCTGTGGAGCTCCATCCTTGTTGCTACCTATGGCCATGGCTGGTCCACTGCTGGGCAGTTCTCCGTTATACAGACCCTTTCTAATCATGAGGGGCATTTAAGTGAGGATCCCCTTCAGGGTTTGCACATGCTCGTAAGGGCAAACAAATACTAGAAGTGGAAAATTACCTATAAATGTAGTAAAGGATGGAGTTTTCTTTCCCCCGACTAAAATGAGGTCTCCAGACTCAGCTGTGGCTACATTATTTGTTTTATAAGAAAAGATTTCTTTGTTTGTAAACTCAACCTTTCCTTCCTTCCCTCATTCCACCAGCAACTGCAGAGCAGCTCTCCTAGAGCAGGCATTGGGGTGTGTGTGGGGAGCCAGCGGGAGCAAATCCTATGGGTCCCACCTTTATGGAGATTGTACAGTAGGGCTGCCCAGATATTCTTGCCATGTGGGCATTGCAAAGACAGGGGACTTCTGGAAATTCTGGCCTAGGTGACTCTAACCATCTATGCACTTTCCATCCATGTGTGCAGATAATTGTTCAGCTGGAACATCAGCTGCTCCCCTGAACAGACCCTCCCCCAAAGTGTCCCAAGTGTTAGAACTGACCAGCTCACTGGATCTGGAGAACCTGCAATCCTGCTGATGCAGAAGTCTGCCTGTTAGCTGCTCTAAAGTGAACTACTGATTCCACCAGTTAGAAGGTTGCACTCAGTAAACCCAGGGGTTTTCATGCATTGAATGTTCTTGAGAGTCTGCTATTTGCCAGGCTCTGTGAGAGGCACTCAGGATATATCAGTGACTCAGGCTGCCTTGGTCCCTGCCCAGGGAAGACCTACAAGCTCAGTGCCCCAGGTGCAGTGATGGCAGAGGTTGGAGGGCAGGGGCCTTGGGGATCCTGTAGAGACTCTAACTCGGCCTTGAAGGAACAGGAGAGGATTGCCAGGCTGGGATGGGAAAGATAAAGGAGTAGAAAGGCCAAAGTGGGGGGAAATGAGGCCAGTGTGAGGAATGGACTAGAGCAGGAGAGAGCCTGGTTTCTGTAGAGATCTGAAAGAACTCCAGGGCAGGGGCCAAGGGTAGCAGGGCAGAAGCAGTTCCAGAAAGGCCAGCTTCATCCCAAACTCGGTTCTAGATTCAGGATAGAAATGTCCCTAGAAAGGTGGATAAACAAAGGAAAAGCAGCAACCAATTTTCAGCCCACACTGGGCTTCAGGTCCTCTCTTGGGTCAGGTGGTGCCACATGGGCACTCATACTTGATGGGACTGCCCTCCCCACTTTGCAAACCTCTGCCACCCCCAGGCAGAGAGAGCCAGTGCTCAGGATGTGTGTGCACAAACTCAACCCCCGTGTTTATGAGCCTATTCCAGACATTGGCCTATTTGGTGACCAGACGCTGCTCCTGTCCTTCCGGGTAGCCGGGAGTGGGCTGGTTGGCAGGTGCATGGCTCAGGGCTGCAGACAATGGAGGCTTTAATCCCATGAGAGGGGTGGATGCCAAGTCTGGAATCCAGTGATGACTCTTTACCCGAGTCACACTCTTACTCAACAAATGGCATGAGATCTGGAGGCCTCCGGTGCTCTGCTTATTCTTGTATTTGTTTAAGGTAGTGGAGCTCACAGGCTCAGCTTACAAACTTTGTACTTTATTTGAAGCACTTTTCTGACTTTGTTAGTGGCCCCAACTACAGTGCCATGCTTCAACTTCCTTGAAAATGTTTTTTTTCTCCCTATTTTCCTTGGGTTATGCATGTAAATAAGAAAAGGTAGAATGATTTTAACATCTAAGCACAAATTATCATTGAAGATGAAGCTTCAACTGTACCTCTACAAATACCCTGCTGAATATTCAAAGCTTAGAAGAAACAACTTTTCTCCCCAAGGCAAAAAGAGCCCTTTGGACTGTGGTGGGACTGTACAAAAGGCTGAGTTGCCACTTGCATAGAAATAGTTCCCTGCTGACTGCGCATTTCTGTTTTGTTTATTGGGAGCCTGTTGAGGAGGCAGGCCAGACAGAAGGAATTTGCAGAAATACCTCCAAAGTCTTGGTTCCCTGGCCTGGTGAGGGGAATATGTCAGCATCATTGCAAACCCTATCTCCATCCACTGGGACAAGACTTGTCCAAAAACGGGACAAGAGCTTCTCGGGGTGACTGTGCTCACAGATGCTGCTGTGACAGTGTCTGAGTTCCTTCTTGTCTGGGATCCCCTTCCTCCTCCACCTGTGAGACCAAAATTCTATCCTCCTTCACTCCCTCCTTATGCTGCCCCAGAGTGGGCAAGGGAATGGAGCTGGTAGGAAAGGAGGGGAAGAACCTGGACCCCTGGTAGGTGCCTCTGCAGGCTCCTAGGCCTGGTCTTCCAGACAAGGTGATCTCTCTGTCTTTGAAAAGCTCCCATTCATGGGGTCAAGGAGGCCAAGGATTGCTCTGGATGGTTCCCCAAGAGCAGGATTGGGGAGTGCAGGACCCCAAATCCAGTGTGGGGAGGAGTCTATGCAGTAGATGTGAGTGCTGGGAGAAACAGGAGTGGGGACCACAGGGTGGGGTGCACAACCTGCCCGCACAGTGACTGCACCCTGCTCTCAATGAGCACCCACAGTGCCCAAGGACCAATGAGACAAATGGGAGCAGCAGAGAGCAGGAAGGGGGCTGATGAGTGATATGCATCTGTGCTCAGCACTCACCTTGCTCTGAGCTTCCTGGTTAGGGAAGAAAAAGGAAAATAGTGGCAGCAGCTCCTATGGTCTGGTAAGAGAGAACACTAGTTCTTCAGGGAACTTTTTTCATGGCAATAAATTTTTGGAAGAATGTATGTGACAGGACACCCCAGGGGAAGATCCTTGTGTGGGGGAAGGAGGCCACCTAAGCTGGAGGACCTCAGAAATTCCATCAGTCAGAAGGCAGGAGGGCTGGGCCGCTAGGGGGGTTCCATGGGCTCCTGGAGAGTGAGCAGTACTGTGGGCAGAGGGCACTGGTCAGGGCAAGGAAGGGAGAGGGCAGCACCCCCAGGGATCACAGGTGGGGACCAGGAATCGTGACAAAGGAGTCTGACACCTCCCCTCCCTGCATGCTGTGTCCCACCTTAGAGGAAGGGCTGGAGACTCTCTGTCTTCAGGGACATGTGATGAAGGGAGCAGCTTCAGTGGTCAGCACAGGAGGGCAGGACAGCAGCCCCAGCCCCTGGGAAGAAGCTGGGTGAGGGGGGAGGACTGCAGGCTGGGAAAATGGTGTATGAAGGGAGGAAAGAAAGAAAGAGGGAGAAGGAGAGAGAGAGAGAGAGAAGACGGTGGGAGGAAGGGAAGAAGAGATGGAAAAAGAAGGAAGAAAGAATGGAAACTGGGAGTTGGACAGAGGCAAGTGTGACACAGGTAAGCCCAAGAGGCACTCGATAGCTGGGAGCTGTTCTGCTTTTCTCTTGCTGCCTGGCTTTAAACCATTGCAGAAGGTCTTATAAAATAAAAACCAGCAGCCCCGTGGGGGACATGGAAAGTTGTCTAAGTGCGCAGTGTGTTTGGAAGATGGCTTTCATGGTGCTGGTGGTCTAGGGATATTCACAATTAGGATGACAGTTTGGTGGGGCGAGGGGAGGTGGGAGAGTGCTGGCGACATCACTGATATAGGGGACAGTGGGGGGTTCTGCTGGGGAGAGAGACCTGGCTGCTGGGAGCTAGAAGTGATTCTGATCCATGTGCCTTCTCTCATCCCCACACAAACCCAGCAGGAAAATCATGAAAGCTCATGGGGAGGAGGAAGGAGAAATATCAGCAGAACAAAGGGCCCAAGGAGGGACCGGGAAACAGCAGTGCCAGGATCACACTGTGGGTGAATCAGGGACAGGAGGTCATACTTGGGGCTGGTGCCTGCCAGGCTGCAGGAGGCTCCCACATGGCGACTTCCCCTGGCTGGGTGGTCTGCTGCTTCTCTGTCCCCAATGTCTCTACCAGCTTAGCCTCACTCACTAGGAGGGAGTGGCTCCAGAGCGCTGCACTGGCTGGGTGTGGAGGGGCTCAGCCCCTATGCCCTCAGATGAGCCCATATTCCCCTCCCAGTTCCCAGCCCTAGATCAATGAGTCCTCCCCTCCACCAGGGAGAGTGTGGGACAGCCAGCCTGGTCACCTCCACAAGGTCATCGCCCGAACCGAGATTCTCCACTTCCACTGGTACTATACAGCCCATCTCCTAGGACTCAGGAGGGAGGATGCTGTGTGGCTGAGGAGGGTCAGGGATATTCACAACCTCTCTGTACCATCTGATGCCAAGAGGGCCTACCCCCCAGATCCTCCCTTCAAAAGCAAAGATACTTCAGAGAACAAAACAGCAATTTAAAAAGTACCTACTTAAATCCTTAGAGATTTCAGGAAGACATGCTGTCCAACAACCAAATAGGATGTGCCAATGCTGTTGTAGACGTTTAAAAGAATAGATACCTTGATCACATTTGGGGACTGTGACCCTCTCCCTGGGCTCTCCCCATTCTACTGTACCCTCCCCACTTCTGTATTGAACTTATACAGCAAACTGTAGATTTGGACATTGACTTAAATATTTAAACATATAAATCATTGTTACTGTAGAATAAGTAAGAAATTAATATTTCTATACTTTATAAACTTTTATAGAAAATTACAAGAAAAAAGTTATCTGGTTATGTGTGAAATAACTTTTTTTTTTTTTTTTTTTTGAGACAGAGTCTCACTTTTTTGCCTTTGGTAGAGTGTCATGGCATCATAGCTCATAGCAATCTTAAACTCTCAGGCTCAGGTGATCCCCTTGCCTCAGTCTCCCAAGTAGCTGGGACTACAGGTGCCCACCACTATGACTGGCTATTTTTAGAGACAGGGTCTTGCTCTTACTCAGGCTGGTGAAATAAAATTTTTTAGAAAATTCCAGGTTTTGCACTTGGTGGCTACAGCTGAGCATTGTCCTTATAGTAACCATGACTCACCTTATTCAAAATAAAACGTGTCTTAAAGCTTTCAAAGCACATCTTCTTGGCATAGGCCTGTGACCTCCACATTTCTCTGTAACATCTGCTCAGGATGGTGTCCCAATGGCACTGACTCATGGAAAACCATAGGCTATGAGTGACCGGAGTTCACACACAGGGAGGGACGGGCCTGCATGTCAACTGCAGCGTGACTCAGCAGGCCGACAGATGCCATCATGGAAGAGCATTCAAAACCAAAGGGTGGCTTACTGCACCTGGGCATCTTTCCAGGAGAATACAGATGGCTGGGCTATTTGATGTTTTGGTGATATACTGAGGGTCAACTATTCTGATGGTGTCTCTACGCAAGTTGGTTAAAACAGTTGTTGCTTTGGGCAGACAGGGGTCAAGGCTAGTCTGGAAAAGTTAGAGCCAGCTGCACATTCTTAAGCTGTAGGCCAGCACCGGTTCCCTGTCTGGGGTTTCCTCTGTCCACAGAAGTCCCTTCTCCCAGCAGGTGTGTTGAGTAGCGCCCTGCTCGGGTCTGTTCCCACCGCTGTTCCTTCTGACGCAAGCACTGTGGTTACTTGGGACGGTGCAAAAAGGGAAGTCATAGCTGGAAACTAACCAAATGTTAGTGCCTTTTGTCTCAGGTCTTCCCATAACCCTGCTCGGCTAAGATTCCTTCTACCACTTTGGAAACAGCAAAAGAGGGGCCTGATGGGGAGCTGTTCATCCCAGGCCTGTGGTAAAGGAGTCTGCGCCGTGAGTGCAGGAGGCAGGTGAATGTGGTCTGAGTTCTTGGGAATTCTGTCATCGTGACCACAGTTAGGGGAGGAAGGGCACTCGGCACAGCTTATCTTTCCATGCACATGCCGGTGTTTAAAGAAGATAAACAGCTGACTGATAAGCACAGGAAAGATGCTCCACATCTTGTGTCATTAGGGAAATGCAAATCAAACCCATAGCAGGACACTCCTTCATTCCCACTAGGCTGGCGATAATAGAATCAATCAAAAAACAAAACAGAAAATAATGAGTATTGATGAGAATGTAGAAAAATTGGAGCCCTCGGACACAGCCGGTAGGAATGTGAAGTGGTGCAGCTGCTTGGGAAGACAGTTTGATGTTGTCTTGAAAAGCTGACCACCGAACTTCCAAACGACACCCAGCAAGTCCACTTTTATGCTCATACCCAAAGAGTTGAAAACACAGCCAAGTGTGCCAGTGATTTTTGCAGCATTGTTCACAGTAGATGAAGAGGGAGAAGTACCCAAATGTCTGTGAGCAGATGGATGCATGAACAAAATAAGGGGTGCACACATGGTGGAATGTTATTCAGCCACAAAAAGGAACAAAGTTCTTATATGTGCTTGGATGCCGGTGAGCTCTGAAAACACACTGAGTGAAATAAGCCAGACACAACAGGACAACTACCGTATGAATCAACTTACATAAGGACCGTCACAAGGTCCTTAGATTACTCGATCTAGGGCTGCCCACAGGGGCTCTGTAGGTCTCTCCTCTCTAAGGACCCCAGGGTGAGTCTGTCATGGGAGGCAGCTCGAGTTTGACAGGAGATCAGTGGGGTTTTGCCTTTGGCAGAGCAGCCTGGTTCCCCACAGAGAGAGGACAGCTCTGCCACGGGGCTCTCACAGTCTTGGCAGAGGCAGGCTGGGGAGGCCCACAGAGCAGGGAGGCGACTGCTCAGGCACGTTGGTCACTGGGGCTGTGCTTCCCCGGGGGAAACACATAGAGGGGGCCCGGCAGAGGGACCAGGGGAGTCTGGTGATGTCACCCTTCTTCACATGCAGCTAATGATCATAAGGACATAAAGTTACTCCCCTGGAACAAGGTGACAAGTGCATTCTGTTCCTTGTCTCAGCAACCTGCACATTTGTGCCAGTGCCAGGTAGAAAAAGGCAGGGCGGGAAGCTGAGGGATGAGTGAGCCCACCAGGCAGAGAAGGACAGCAGGACATGGCACTTGGCCTACGGGGCAGGCCAGGGTGGGAACGTTTGTTGACCATAGTCATGCCAGGTGGCAATCAGGAGAGGGAATGCAGGGAGGCCACCTATGAACCAATCCTCCACTATCCCCCCCCCCACCGCAGGATGCCAGTTTAGTAGAGGGGCAAATGGCCAAAGCGTTGACCATTCCCAAGGCAGGGGGCCAAGGCCAGTGGGCGGCTGAGCCAATATCTGAACTTTGGTCCCGTTGATCGGATGGACCAGAGGAGGCTATAAGTAGGAGTGGTGGTAGGGATACAGGGAAGGGCTTGGTGCTCCAGAGAGACTGAGATCTGCTGGGACTGGAGAAAAATTAGGAATTAGAGAATCAGGAACTGAGTGTTGGGCATTCCCCCTTGGGTGCAGAGGGGGTAGTTTCAAGTGCCTGAGTGTTTAGCCCTCCCCTTCCTAGCTCCAACAATGACTGACCAGCCTCCACTTCAAAGTGGTCTTTGGTTTTAACCCCAGGATATCAGTGAGCTGTCACCTCAGTGAATCTCCAGAGGTGTCTGGCACTCAAAGCCAGCTCACAGCCTGACCTTTATGCGTCATGCAGGAGGGTGGCCCTCAGATGTGCTATCAAGGGGGGAGGAGAGTTTGTGCAAGCGGGGGATGGTGAGGACCTCAGAGATGGGCTGGGGCTAGACATGCTCCTGAGTCTGCCCATCTGTGGAGACCACAGGGAGTGCAGGGTAGTGGGCCTGCTAAGGATGCCCTGTGATTGGTGCTGCCACCACCTGAGATAGGAGAAGACCCACCTGAGCTTGTCCCCCAGAGACGGTTTGCCGCGGTTCAGGATGCCCTGGGTTATGCTTTCTCTCTTGCACTCATGTTTCTTTTTTTCCCTGATATTTGAAATCGTGCAATGATGAAGGTGATTCTGGTGTTAGACAGGGATCACAGGCTAGATCAGAGTAGACTGAACTTGATCAAAGTTCAATCCATATTTTCTCTCTTGCCTGTGCTTGGGACCCTGCTAAAGCTAGGACTGTCCTCATGACTTTCTAAAGAAAGGGAAGTCTCATTTCACAGATGAGGAAACTAAGGCTCAGGAAGGGAACGTGAGCAGTCCAGGATCACATAGCAGCATGAGAACCCTGCAAAGTGGGACTCCTCAGCCTGTGGCCAAATTCAGGTGGTTATAACATTGCCACCCCCTTCTACCTCTATCCCCGGCCCTTCTCACTGTTTTCTCTAATTAGGAAAGATTTTTCAAGTGAGAATGATCGTTTTAGTGGGGATGTACTCAACCATCAGACACTATTCTTCTTTATAATATCTTAATCATATCTTACTTTTTTTTATTAAATCATAGCAGTGTACATTAATACTACCATGGGCTACAGTGTACTGTTTCTGTATACAATTTGAAATACATTCATCCAACTGGTTAACATAGCCTTCATGTCTTTTTCTTAGTTATTCTGTTAAGACATTTATATTCTACATTATCATATCTTACTATTACCAAAGCTCCCAGCCTTAGGTAACTCATGTGGCAGCTCTTACCTACAGGACAATCCTCAAAAAATGATGAGGATTGGGGTTAGCTCATCCGGTTCTCAATTATCTGGTTAAAAATGTTAACACCCACTATTTATTTGCTATGTTTTTATCAAGCAGTCTCATCTGAAGTGGGTGAAAGAAAAAGAGAAACATTTACAAAGTTAACAGAGAGACAGGATGGAGGTAGTAGAGCTGGGGGTGGTGGGAGGGGGAATCCTGAGAGTGAGCGAGTGGCTGAGTGAGTTTACCCCTGTGAGGCAGTGAGAGGCCTGAACCTACCTCAGAAGAGCGAGGTCACACCAGCTAGCACTGGGCCCCTTCCCCGTTCCTGGCCCAGCAGCACAGCTCTCAGTTGTGAGGTGGGGAAGCGGGTGTGCACCCCACCATGAAGGGCATGGACGTGGGTCTGGACCCAGAGCTGATGCAGAAGTTCAGCTGCCTGTGCGTCACTGACAAGGACGTGCTCTTCTCTGAGTTCAGAGGCTGCTCAGCTTCCAGTTCAATGCTGCCGGCTGTGCCTTCTTCCTGGACATGACCATGTAGAACCTGCAAGCTGCAACTGGTGCCTATTATGATGTTGAGAGCCCAGTGTACCCTCACTGTCCTTTGTTGAAGATGTCACCACAGGAGAAGGGGAGTCAATATCTCCTGATAATCCATTTATAGAAACATGGAGGATCCAGAATTCTGGGGCAGAGGCCTGTCCTCCAGGAGTTTATCTTAAATATGTCAGGGGGAGACCAATTTGGATATGTGAACATGGTGATAGTGAGATCGCTAGAGCTCCAAGGGATTGCAGATGTCAGTGTCCAGATGTGCAGCCCTGGCAGAGCAGGCTCATGTCAGGGACAGTGGCAGATATGCACTGCTACAGGACTCTACTACAGAGATGTCACCTGGGCGATTCTCGGTGTGGAGGTGAGTGGACTTTTAGGAGTAGCCCAGCAGCTGTGGACATTTGAAACGGAGTTCAACACACAGCCTCATCGCAAGGTAGAAGGAAACTTCAAAGTAGACGTTCTGTTTGCCTCTTCCCCAAAGAACTGACCATCAGATGAAAACAACTTAAAAGATCCTGGGGGTTCCGGGTTCAACTTGATCAGCAAAAACACATGAGCTCCTGCTCCTGACCACACTGCACATGATCAGAACAGACTCTCACAGAACTCTGTGCATCTGTCCCCCAATAGGCTGGCAAACAACTTCTCAGTAGTGACTTACAGTAAGGGGCTCCATGGGCCTTACCCCTTTGGCCAGTCTTAGACAGGTATCAGCAAGAAGAAAAATTAACAGAAGACAGAAGTCTGACTCTGGGGGAGAGGGCAAGGGGTTCCTCTGGATTGCAGGTTGCATCACATGGACCCCTGGCTCTGACTCCCCATCCTGGAAGAAGAAGAAGAGGAAGAGAGGGGAGAGGAGAAAGAGAGGGGAGAGGAGGATGAAGGAGGAGGGGGAGAAAAAGAAGAAGAGGAGGAGAAGGAAGAAGAAGAAGAAATTAGTTTTGAGTAAACTCAGTATGCATGTCTGAATGCCGAACCACAGGAATGGTGTTGAAGCTACCAAGAAGAAATCCATGCAACCACCTTGGGTTTTGTTTATTAGGCGTCAGTCTAATTAGTCATTTGGTTACTGGGAAGGGAAACAAAGTTTAAAATGGGGTAAAAAAGAAAAAAAAACCATCTTTTTAAACAAAAAATTATTTTGCCTACAGAGAGGTTAAAAAGAAAGTTAACACAAAAACCCCAGCGCTACATTTCAATTTCAAGATGAAGTAATGAAGAATTAACACGGTGGGTGGAAGATTATTTCTGGTACTGGGTAACTGAGCGCTATGAATTTTTAACTCTCTGTGGTTAACACTGGGAAAATGTTTGGTGGTTGTTAGGGTCTAGAGCACTGTCTAAGACCTGGAGCTGCCTGGTTGTGGCCAGGTTTTTTTTAACTGTGAACTAAGCTTGGGTTGTTCAGAACAGACAGCCATACTTATCAAGGGAGCAAACTCCAGCTCTCAGGGCAGTTCTGGGACTAAATTTAAGACCCTTTCGTGTTTGTATTTAGCAGGTGACCAACTGCTGCAGGAGCTCAGTTCTCCAAACAAGCCCAGTCTCAAACCTATGGAAACCAGAAATCCAGATGCAGGGATTAGAGTCCCTGAAGCACTAGCAAAGTTAAATAATAATAATAAAAGACATAAAGCAACCAGCCAACATCAAAAGACCTGGGTGTGAACTATGCTAATCCTAGCAACAGAAAGGAACATTCCTTTGATGATGAGGTAAAGGGAAGCCCTGGGGGACAATGCAAAGTGTTAAATACCAGGTCTCAGGAGACCACCTATGCTTCTCCTAATTGCTGGAATCTCCTCTACTTTGGGATCATCAGGGACTCAGGAGCCCCCTCCTGAGTCTGGAGTGGAGAGGATCCAGACTCACAACTTGCAAACATACCTTGGGATGGTCCCCAAGCTTCCCTACAATGGGACTGGGGCATTCTCACACTGTGGATCAAGAGATCACCCCAGACCTAGCGCCCTGGCTGGCATGGATGGTGGTGGAGCTCTGTGCTTGGTACTGGTAAGAGGGGAGCCAGTCAGGCCCCACCTGGCTCCACACTGATTCAGAATGGAAGCTCTCTTCCCAGAAGCCTGGCTGTTTCACATCACTTGTGTTAAAACCCAAACCTGGTAGCTCCCCTTGTCAACAACCACAGGCCAGAAATGAAAACCTTTGCATCCACAGGACACTGCGAAGACCCCTTCTCACATCCCCTCTGCCCATTTGGCTGTCCACTCACTCCTACCAGGAGCGTATTCCTGCCCCAATGGTGCCCACCCAGTGCCTGCCCTGTGGCCTTCATCCCTCATCGCCCCAGGGACCTGAAGTAGAAAGCTCTTTTTTCCCCCTGTTTAGGATAATTTTTAATACATTCCTTTTTGCTCTTCATCAACTTCAAATATCTCAAGATGCCCTGAGGGCAAAAGAACTGATTTAGCTCAGATTAAAAGAGAGTGGCCTAACGCCTCACTCATTTTGAAATCCTGACATTAACCAGGGAGAATTACTCAAGCTCTCTTGTTACTTCCTGTGCTTAATTAAGTGGCTCTGCAGGTGACTCAACCCTTTTATTTTTCAGAATGACATCAGACTTATTTTCCATTTTAATAGCCTGGTTACTTCATTGATTTTAAAAAAATCCAATTTCACTTTCTAGTGCAATTTCTTTATCTGATTTTTTTTTCTACCCTAGGAAAGGCTAACTCCCACAGGGGCTAAACTCCGACTTACCCATGCCTCAATTTTGGAGGGGTCAAAGGCCCCAAATCAGAATCTGAAGAAGGAATTAAAAATATAATCTTTATTGGCCAATTGCCTACATAGTTTCAAAAGTGTTGGAGTTGTTATTTAATATAGTTAACTCTCTGACACTGCTCCTGAGAAGTGTCCCTTTGGCCACCAGGTCAGATTTGAACTGGAGGTGGCATCTAGGTTCCTGCAGAAGCTACATCTGGCTCTCTGTACCCTGAAAACGCCCAAATGTGTTGAGCTCATTTCATATATATCAGATGGTTCTATAGCAGTTATTAATATGGAGGTCAGTTGTCACTGCCACCTGGTAAATTCTGTTGTTTGAGAGAAACTAGAGAATTACTCCTCTTTGGACCCAAAGCCTTATGAAAAGCAGATGCAAATGTTTTGCATGGTGTCTGACATGCACTGTTTGTTTGTTTGTTTATGTTCTGTTTTTTGGTTTGGGTTGTTTGGGTGCTTAGGTGGACTGAGGGAAGGTTATTTTCTATCTCGAAAGGGTTTTCTTCCTGTTAGTCTCTGCCCTGCTTCAGTTTCCCCCAAGAAAACCAGCTGGTGGAGGCAGGCAGAGGGTGCTGGTTCCAGGCTGACTTTGTAACACAGCGGAGCCGTACTCAGCAGGGACACTCACTGTCAGAGGCCCACAGTGCCCCAGTCTTCTCTCCCCAAAAGGGGGGCAGACCAGCTGGGAACAGAAGGTGACTTCTGTGCTGCCCAGAGCTCTTCTTCCATGAAGTTTGGTTGATACTAGAGAATGCCCAAGCTGGACACGCTGCAGGATTTCAGAGATATTTCTCTGAACCCAGGAGCAAAGCTATAAATCAGGCAATAGGCACTCATTAACTGTTCATTTTCTTCCTTCTTTAATAATTGTATTACAACGATTTGAGGAAACTGGAAAAAATATATATTCTAGTGATCATTGTCCCTATAACAAAGGTGTCAACTAGCTGCCATCTACCTTCTTGCTCTCACAATGTCCTGCTTTCTCTAAAGAACATCCCAAGAGAATCAAAGCTGTGTCAGGATGCAAAGTGGCATGGGCTGTCCCCTCAAAAAGTTCTTTCTAAACCAAATGGTAGTAGGCATGGGTGGTGCTGGTGGGGCCAAAGAAACACCAGCCAGGTAGGTCCCTGCCCTGGACTTGCTAATAGTCACAGGGGAAGACAACTAGCCTGGAGAGATGTATGTGACAAGAACCTACAAGTGGTGATGGCAGCGCAAGAGGAGCCCAGGCACTAGTTCACAGATTAAATCTCCTCTTACATGTCTGGTTAAGATCATCTCACATTGCTGTGGGGTTCCATGGCTTTCTACAGCCCAGCTTCCTCGGGATTAGTTCCATGGATGGCTGGTCTTCTGCATTGCGTGGGTGCTCTATTTTGGCCAACACCAAAGCTAGAAATGTACTCAGTCAGAAGACATTTGTGTATATAACAGACTACTGGGAGAGGTAGTATCTGGCTTATAGAAGGTATTTAATGAATATTTATTAGAGGAATTAGTCCAAGGACTCCAAACAGAACTTTAGAGCAAGATGAGTTTGTTCTGAGACGTCTTCAGTGTCCATCCCCATGGCTCTTACTCTGGTCACTTCATCTTATATCAGTGGTTCTAAACCTGCGGGTCATGACCTCTTTGTAACAATGAAAATACATCCTGCATATCAGATATTTACATTACGATTCATAATAGTAGCAAAATTACAGTTATGAAGTAGCAATGAAAATAATTTTATAGTTGGGGGGCACCACAACATGAGGAACTGTATTAAAGGGTCGTGGCTTTAGGAAGGTTGAGAACCACTTATCTTATATCATCACTCCTCCTCTTTCTGTTCCCACAGAGAGACCTGAGTTTTCTCCTCATAGAGGCTCAATTAATCCCTCAGCTAAGGGCTGACCCTTGTCCAGTCCCACCTACAGTAGCAATGCCTACAGTATATCCCTCTCCTCCACTCCTCACGGTCTGTGTGGGATCACCTATGTCTCCATACCTCTGGTCCCAGGAGACAAGGAGAGGGAGAAATGGCCAGCATGGGAACGAGGTGGGAGGTTTCTTAGGACATGAGCTGCCTTGCTGTGTCCTCTGGAGCCTCCATGCCTCTGTTTTCTCTACTGGAGTTGATGTTCTGCAGATAAGGCTACCACTGGACCAGTTTCTAGATACCAAGTAATTAGGTCACTCTTGGGGAGGCTGAGGCCAGCCTCTGATGCTCTGTGTCATCATCTCACCTTCTCTCAAGGCCTCTGTCTGAGGTTCCATTGCTCTTTCGTTGCACAGTTGGGTTTGTGCTTGTGAGTCACATTCTCAAAACCAAGCAGTACAAAGTCTGATAATTAAGTTCTCAAACACATCCTGGAAAAAGTGCTACTTATCTCATCGATGAATATCACTATGATCACCCATGAACTACTTCAAAGTATTCCCCTTGGGAAGCTATATACTGAAGCCAGCACCTAGCCCATCCTTCAAAGCAATTTGGAACTCTTTCTTTGGAATAGCCATCAGAGCTGACATCCTTGATGTCTTGAATGTCATCAAAATGTCTTCCTTTCAATATTTTCCTTATCTTCTAGTAAAGAAAAAATCATCAGGGCCAGATGGAGTGAGTAGGGAGGGTGCCCAATACAGTTATTTATTTACAGACTAAAAACTCCCTCACAGACAGTGTCCTGGAAGCTAGTGCATTGTCATAATGCAAGGGGCAAACCTTTCTCATTCCAAGATTTTCCTATTTCTCTGTCCATATTTACTTGGTCTGCTATGCTTCTCCTAGTCAGCTGTGGATTTTGACATACAATTTGATGAATTTTTCAATGTTGTTGACAGTTCTGCTTGTTACTAGCTACTCTGACCTCTCTTCATCAGTGACCCTTTCTCTACCTGCAGAAAAACGTTTAATCCATTTGTATACTGTTGTTTTCTTCCTGGATTACCCCTTTGGACTAACATGTCCCCAATTTCACTTCTGCTCTTGCCAAGTTTCACAAGAAATTTACAAATGTTTGTTTGTTGCTCTAATTCAAGCTTCAGCATTCTTGTGGCAGCACAGAAAAACACACAATAAGGAACACCACTCAGCAAGACACCACCACACATTGAGAGGAACACAGGTGTGAGACACTGATATACCAAGGTTATGAAACCTTACCAAGTTGTTTGCACAGTGCTGCCAACATAAGTGCACAGTGGCAAGTTCAAGAACTTAATTGTCTCATAGTGTTTAGAGAACATGCATCAGTTATAAACTTATAAACAAAAGCAAGTGGGTGACTAACATAAAAATCCATAAAAACTCTGGTCTGGGTAGAGGGAGAAGATGCCATGTGGGGTGACACAAGACCCTTTTGTAAGGTGCTATTTTTTTGCCAAGGCTGTGGAAGCTCAAATGTTCTTTTTATGATTACTCTTTAAACTATTCACATACAGTTTATCTGTATGAGTGATAATTTCAGAAGGTACATGGTGTGTTTCATGGTCAAAATCACTTACGAGAAACTTTTGCCATGACTAACTCACATGTGTCGTTTCCCCAGGGTCAGCCAACCCCACAGTGCAGTGGAAGGCACGGGCCCCACTGCCACCTCTTCTGCCTTCCATGACACACTCAAGCCACAACCTGTAGGCCATGGTCACACAGCAGCATTCTGAATATCTCACTGTCTTCTAGCCTCCCCACTTGTTCAGCACAATATTGAAACTATAAAAAGAATTAGTTGTAGAGAGCTCTGCTCCTGTGTTTGGAATCTGAGTCCATCCTGAGCTCTTGCCCACGCTCTGAGTCCATTTGAGATAGTCAAGGGATGGCCTGGATAGGATCTGAGCTTTGAGGTCCCAGAGCCTGAGCCTCCTCAGTTCCCTCCCTATGGATGGCATAGATGATTCCTCCCTCTCTGCTTTACCCAGCTCAGCTTAACTGTCCTCCAAGCCTAAGACTTCATCACTCTTGTGCTGCTAAGTCATCCTTCTCCCACCTTCCATCTGCAACTTCCCCAGGTCAACCATTCCACAGAGGTCCCTGTTCAGTCCCACCTTGGCCTCACCTTCTCCCTGTACATAACCTTGATGAACTTTCCACAAGAGTCCATGATGTCTTCTTGCAAAGAGATTAATGTCAAGGAAAAGTCTTGGTGCATGCACATCCAACTGGCCACCTCCAACTTTGGACAGGTGGCAGGGTAGTGGGTGCCAAGGATACTTCAGGTCCCTTCGGCCTCTGAATCTGCCATAGATCCCACTGACCAGACACACACTTTCCCTCTGGAAGTATCTAAGAGGCAGACACATTGAACTCAACCACCATGTGGCCTCTTGGGAGAAGTACACATAAATATTTGTTTATCACAGCAAATGTTTAGATTGGCAGCTGTTTGAGGACTTTGCAGCTGGAATAGCTCTCCTGTGTGTCTGCAGATCTGTAATAAGAACTTCAATTCAGGTCAGGAGCTGTCAGTTCTAACTTGCTTTCCCTGGGGCCACCCTTTCCTCTTCCTGCAAGACAGCAGCATGGTGTGAATCCTGCAGATGGGCTTGAGTAAAAACCCTACCCCTTCCACTTTCTCACTGTGTGACCTTGGGCAAGTTGGGCTCAGCCCATCTGCACCTCTGTTTCTTCAAGTATCAGATGAAGGTGATCACCCCTGTCTCACAGGATCAGTGGATCAGCAGGGGACTTAAATGAGAGAACCACAGGGACCTCACACAGCACCGTTAGCTCTCAGTGGCTGCCAGCCCTTTCTCCATCTCCCCACTTTCTTCCCTCACTTACCTTTGTGAAGTAATTTTGCCTCTCAAAAACCAACCAAGATTTTTTCCTGTCTCCTTGTTCCTGGGGCCCATTCCAGCCCCTCTCTGGGTGGCCTCTCCGGGGACTCCCCTGCCTTGTGCATAGAGCCCCAACTGAAGTCAGAAACCAGATCAGATATCAGCCAGGGGACTGAGGAACCCAAGCCCTTCACTCAGCAGAGGGGGAACAGACCAGAGAGGGAAGAAGATCTGCCCTGAGTTGCCCAGCACATCAGTTTAGAACCTGGGATGAAATCTATTGAACTCACCTTCCCACCACACCCCTGCAGGGCTTCCTTTACAGTTTGTTTCTGGTGATTTACCCTGAAATGACATATTTCTGGGAACCTCCGAAGAGAAGCCAAAATTTCAAAACAAACATAAAAAGATGAAACGGTTCAGGAAAAGAACCCTGCTGGAGGGGAAGCCCAGGCCCCTGCCGTAATGCTGGCAGCCTCCAACCTTGGAGCACACACAGGGACTACGCACAGGTGAATGGGTGCTTCTGTGGGTCTACATTTTCTCCCCCACAAAGAAAGAGCCATAGACTTATTTATTTTGGTCTGGTTTTATACAGAGCTTGAGAAGAGAGAAGTCTTTAAGTAGACAGAATAGAGGTAGGCATTATAGCCCTAGTGAGCATGCTCAGGGCCTGTGGGCAGTGGGCACAGCTGCCGTCCTAAAGGCTGCATCCTCCTGGGACTGGCTGCTAGGTCCTGCTTGTGAGCTGTCTTGGCCTTTGGGCCCAGGCACATCCCTTCTGGAGCTCATCCCTGCATAACCCTCAGTGCCAAGGGTTCACCTGGTCTTGGCAAGCCATTTGTGTGGGTCAGCCACCTCCAGCCATCTCCAGGCAAGTTGAGGCCAAGAGCATGAGTTTATACCTGTCCTGGGTGCTGCCTGACCCTGGGCTGCACAGGGCAAGGATGCCCAGCACCCCACATGGTGCCTGATGCATAATAGGACAGCTTGTTTCTGAGGAGCTAGGCGACTGTAAGTCAGAGCTGGCAGCACCCTGACCTTGCTTGGATTTTATGAGGCCAAATGTGCAGCCCCCTGTTGCCCAGGGTCATATGGCTCACTAGGGACTTTGCCCAAAGCTTTTTGGAATGGCTTTGACATTCAGTTAACAAATTTTTGTTTAGCGTGTATTATGCACCAGGCACTGGGCTAGGAGCTAAGAGTATAATCAGGAACAATGCAGCTTTCAGTCTATTCCAGACAGATGTTAAACAAATAATTAAAAATTAAATTGTGTACAGTGCTAAGAGGATGGCACCCAGGTGAGGGGAGGTTTCCCTCAGGTGGCAGCATTTAAGGGAGAGTAGCATTGGCCACATGGAGCAGTGAGAAAAGTGTCTCAGGCTAGGGAACAGCTAGTGCAAAGGCCCTGAGACAGCCCGTACAGTTGGAGGATGAAGAAGGACAGAGTGGTAAGAGGCAGAAAGGAAAAGTTAGTACCCCACAGGCTGGGGAAGGAATCTAGGATTTATGTGATATGTATCAAGACACTCTGGCTTCTGGGCAGGTGGGAGGAAAGGAGAGGGGAGTTGGGGAATACACAGGCAGTGATTACGAGGACAAGAGGCATGAGGTGCCCACTTGCTCACCAGATCAGTGACTGTGGCAAGGCCCTGGCCACATTTCCCCCCAAGTGCCATGGGGTGCTCGTGCTTCTCCCCCAGCCACGCACTCCCTACGCTTCTGCTGGAAATGATTAAGGACTCGAGAAACCCAGACTTTTCACATTGGCTTTTCTTTTTGTTTTTGTTTGAAGATAGGGGGAAATTCTTAATTTTATTGTGGTCTGTACTTTTTGAGTCTTGCTCGACAAATCCCTTCTTCTCACTGTGAGGCCATAAAGATATTCTCTTGTAATTAGAAAGTTTGCCTTCTCCATTTGGGTCTTTGAATCGGTGTCTGATTCTGTGGGAAGCCCTGTTTTCCTGGTGTCTGGCTGGGAGACATCAAGAAAACTGGGTTCCCTGTGTTTCCACCTGACAAAGGAGATTAATTCAGTTGCTATTAATCTTCTCATTTGGCATCTGTCTAACCTGCAGTTGCAAACGTTCAGTCCTCCTTGGTTCAGCCTCTGATAGTCCAGTCCAGCTGGTTTTCCCTGGAGTAAGAGCAGACTCCTCCTCCCGTCTGCCTTTGAGCAGGAACATCGGTCCTTCCTGGGTCTGGACCCACTGGCCTCAGGAGGAAGACCGCACCAGTGCTCTTCTGCTCTCAGGCCTTTGGACCCGGTCTCTGACCACACTGTCAGCTTTCCTGGGGGTTCTACTTGGTGAATGCCGTTTCTTGGGACTCGTCACCCTCCATGATCACATGAGCCAGCACATACTTAGCTCATTCTCCTGTTCTATTTTTCTGGAGAACCCTGACTGGTGCAGGACCCACAGAACACGTGTGGCTCCCCAGGGCCTGCTTCTGTGGATGGGGAGATGGTTTCCAAATGGGGGAATTATGAGCTGGGCAGACACCCACAGAGGTTACCAGTGGCCATTTCACACCAGGAACTGGGGTGGAAATCCCTTCCTTGTGTTCACAGGAGCACGTTGCCTGACATCCATGCAATGACGTGTGTGTTGTGTGCCTGGTCTCTTCACTCCTTCTTGCCAGTGGCCAGCCCTCATCCAGTCCTCAGGCCTGTGTGTTGAGGTCTAGCCACTGCCAGTGCATGGAGGAGGCTTGGGTACAGGTTCTGAATTCACTTGTGTGGAGTGGCTGTCGGCACGTGGAGCATTGGAGCCTGAGGCCCCGGGCTCCCAGCGACTGCTGATGGGGAGAGCCTGAGCTCCAGATGTTCCTCCTCTGCCCCAGTAATCTACCAGCTGTGACCACCACCCCATCACCAAAAGCCAAACCAGAAAATGCTGCATTTTTGGCTCACATTTCTTTCTTTCTTTTTTTTTTTTTTTTGAGATGGAGCCTCAAGCTATCCCCCTGGGTAGAGTGCCATGACATCACAGCTCATAGCAACCTCCAACTCCTGGGCTCAAGCCAGTCTCCTGCCTCCGCCTCCCAAGTAGCTGGGACCACAGGCGCCCGCCACAATGCCCGGCCATTT
>CAUYQV010181910.1:0-10566 GCA_963574575.1 Galagoides demidoff
AGCAACCTCCAACTCCTGGGCTCAAGCGAGTCTCCTGCCTCCGCCTCCCAAGTAGCTGGGACCACAGGCGCCCGCCACAGTGCCCGGCCATTTTTTGGTTGCAGCCATCATTGTTGTTTGGCGGGCCCAGGCTGGGGATTCGAACCCGCCACCTTAGGTGTACGTGGCTGACGCCTTAGCCAATTGAGCCACAGGCGCCGAGCCGAAAAATAAAATTTTTAAATCAAAAAGGTAAAATCTCTAATTTTGAATTTGAATTGGAAGTATCAGAATGAATTCATAATCTTTCTCTCTTTAAAAACCTTTTCCTAGCTCTCACCTCCTTTAGAAATATCCTAAAAGAAGTAATAACCCTACTAGAAGTGGGCAACCCCTACCCAGATCGTATTCTCTAAATACTACTTCTACCTAAGTATAAGCAAGGTTCCTTACAGAATTGGTTTCCAAACTCAGGGCTCAAGATAAATCCTATGAAATCTTACGGCCAGAAAAGCAAGTTATCAGAGACAGTAGGAGAGCTATGTCAAAGGAGAGAAGGACAAATGTGAAATGGCTCACATGGAACAAAGATGAAACAATTTGAGTATCAAAAAGACTAATGGCTGCAAAGAACTAGAATATATAATATTAAGAACTCTAAGTTCTTAATACAAATGAACTCTCATTGGACACTTATTACAGATTCATTAACTCAACTCAATTTTGAAAATTGGCCTACAAAGAGAAATAATCAAGCATTTATCCTGCCTTGCTAAACAAACCATACTTGGGGACAATAAAATAGTTGATCAGAGAAAGCCTTTTTTTTTTCTTTTTTTGAGACAGAGTCTCAAGTTGTTCACTCTGGATAGAGTGCCATGGCGTCATCATAGCTCACAGCAACCTTCCAACTCTTGGGCTCAAGCTATCCTTTTGCCTCTGTTTTTCCATTTTTAGTACAGATGAGATCTTCCTCTTAGGCTGGTCTCAAACTCGTGAGCTCAAGCAATCCACCTGCCTCAACCTCCCAGAGTGCTAGGATTATAGACAGGAGCCACCATACCTAGCCCAGAGAAAGCTCTTCTGTGAGAAAACTTCCAACTACAAATAGAAAAGGAATTATGAGTAAGTGAATTATTTTGTAACACTAAAAGGATTATTGTACCAAGACAATGATAATAAAAGAATGAGAATATTTGTAATAAGGCTAACAACTAGACATTACGTGCCTCTGTGAGACAATAGGAAAAATACAGCACCAACTATTAAGAATTCCTATACTCCCACCCCTTGAAAAACACTAAACTTGAATATAATCCAGGTTCTACCTCCAAGCAGCAATCTTTAGGAAAGAAAGAAAATAGAGAACTATGTTAAATAACACCAAAGGGTGTAATGAAGTTTCTGACATTCCAGTCTTATCTGAGACAAATGACAATTTGTCTTTAATAAATAAATGCTAAAAAATAAAAGACAAGGAAATGTTTGGAATTAAGAGACTTAAGGAACATTGTCTAAATACACACAGGAACTTGCTTCAATGCTACCTCAAAAAAATTTAAAAATGGCATGTATAAGACCATCAGAAAATGTTAACAACGCCACATACACCTGAGCTGATGGGTTCAAATCCATCCTGGACCCACCAAACAAAAAAAAAAAAAAAAAGAAAGAAAGAAAGAAATTATTAACACTTTTTAAAATCCTTTTCTGTTCACATTACAACAAAGATATTTGTATCCAAATATTTATTGCAACCCAATTCATAATAGCCAGATCATGGAAGAAGCCCAAGTGCCCTTCGATCCACGAATGGATCAATAAATTGTGGTAAATGTACACTATGGAATACTATGCAGCCATAAAGAAAGATGGAGACTTTACCTCCTTCATGTTTACATGGATGGAGCTAGAAAATGTTCTTCTTAGCAAAGTATCACAAGAATGGAAGAAAAAATATCCAATGTACAATACAGCCCTACTATGAAACTAATTTATAGCTTTCATATGAAAGCTATAACCTAATTGTAACCTAAGAATATGTGGAGGGGATGGGGGAGGGGAGGGGAAGGGGTGGGTGGGTGGAGGGAGGGTGATTGGTGGGATTACCTCTATGGTTTATCTTACAAGGGTACAAGGGAATCTTTCTAAAAGTAGAATATAAATGTCTTAACACAATAACTAAGAAAATGACATAATGGCTATGTTAACCAATTTTATGAAAATATTTCAAATTGTATATGAAAACACCACACTGTACCCCACGATTGCATCAATGTACACAACTATCATTTAATTTAAAAAAAGTCTTTTCTCAAAAAAATTTTAAAAAATCCTTTTCTGTTTATAAAAAAAAAAATGTATCTATGGCCTGGGCTTATGCCTATAATCCCACCTAGCACCCTGGGAGCTGAGATGGGAGGATCACTTGAGGCCAGGGGTTTGAGACCAGCCTGAGCAGCAGGGAGACCCTGTCTCTATTAACAGAAAAAATTTAGCCAGGCCTGGTGGCACATGACTATAGTCCCAGCTACTCAGAAAGCCAAGGCTAGAGCATCACTTGAGCCCAGGAGTTTGAGGTTGCTGTCAGCTACCACTGCACTCTTGGCTGGTATCATATTAGTAAAATGATTTTTTAATATTCCAGACAGAATACTACTTATCTATAAAAAGGAATGGAATGATGTCTTCTGCAGCAATTTTCACAGAATCAGAGTGTCTCAGAAATGAAAAAACCACCACCACATGTACTCTCTGATAATTGGGATCTAAATGATGGGCACACGTGTACGGAGATGTAAAGGAGACTGGAAACCAAGAAGTGGGGAGAATGAGAGGGGATGAAGGGTAAACTCTTACCTGTAGGTACAATGAACACTCTTCTGGTGATGGGAACACTAAAAGCCCCCACTTAGGCATTATTCATCGAGGGATCCATGTAACAAAGGTATTTATAACCTCTTAATACTTTTCAATTAAAAAAAATACTCCAGTAAGGGAAAGAAACAGAAAAAACAGGGAGAAGAGGGGAGTGGAAACAGGAGAGAGAGGGGAAACCAGACTGGCCCAGTGCTGATAACTGCTGGCAGTGAGTGATGCTGCTGCATTGCTCTAGTCTCTCTACTTTCATAACAATTTTAATGAAAGGGTTAGCTAAGAATGTGAATATTACTTTCAGTTCTCCAATGTTATGGGTCTATATTCAATTTCCTAAAATACATATATCCACTGCATGCTTGAGCATACATATGTATGTAGCATAATACCAAAAGTATTTCTCAAGATTATTACACATGAGAACCGCAATGATTACAGAACGGTAAATCTGTTACCTAGGAAAATGACCTACAGATGGCTGTGGGAAAGATAAAGCAGAAAATAAATGCTTCTGAATGCATACGAAGTCCACGACCAGTTCTTTTCTGTAGCTGCTGATTAGAGAGTAAGATGAAAGAGACTAAATCATTAGAAGAATAAAATAGATTTGTTTCCTCTTTATCGTCTCTTTGCTACAGATCACACCATCTTACTCTGCTAACACTTTCATACCCATTCATTAACTCTCCAGCACTGACTGGGTGCCCAACACCTGGCACCATGGGGTACGAAGCTGAATGACAAAATGAGGTGCTATGCCCTTATGACCTTTGCAGAGTCTTCAACACAATTTCTATTATCTACTGATATTTAAACTACTGGAGAAATTTAAATTTTTATTAATAATTTACTGTAAAATTATCTATAACCATCCAGTTGTGAGTTTTATGGAAACCTGGTCTCAAGAGTTCTGAACCAAAGGCTCTCAATGGCTTCTATAGACTTTCTAGAGCCTCTGAAATCATGAGCAAGGTGTTGACTGCATTTTTCTGGAGAAGCTATCATGGTTTTTACTAATTTTATTGATCTCAAATAACAATCACCAATGGAACAGAACCACATTTCATGTAGCAGGAGCTTCTAAAACAGATCCTGCTGCTTCTGGAAGTTGAAGGGTATTTCTTAAACTTGTATAACTTTTTTTCCAATACTTGAGTGACCTCTAGTGGCTACTTAAATTATCATAGCCAACTGTCCACAGCAGGAATGAAAGAACTAAGTATTTTGAGAAATACAAAATAAAAATGGCATCACAGGGGAGCTCCTTGGCACAGTTTTAAGTTATTATATATATATATTCCCCGTCATCCAAATAAATTTAGTTCATATAATATGCCTACTTTAAAACAGTTTGCCAGATAGCTAAATTAACACCATTTTTTTTAAATGAAATAAGTATACCTTTCCCCAGGTTCTCTGCATTTCAAATTAATATATTATCAGCAAATACCTAGGAAAGGAACAGTGTAAGGAAAAAAAAATCCCCAAGAACCTTAGGAATTAACACCCACTCCTTCCTCTCTGTAGAGGCAGCATCAGGAATAAATGGAGTTGGTAAAAACTCCAGGAACACACACTGGCCAAAGAACTCAATCCAAGTGAGCACAAGCAACACAGGTAGCTCAGGAGCTCCTGGGCCAATCAGCAACAGCAAGTACCAGGAAGACCAGGCCAGAACATGGAGCCAGGGTGAGGGGAGCCCCTCACCCAGGGTGACTACAGGTGCCTTCTCCCAGACACTGTCACAGGGAGTGCCACACACAAGGATCCCACAGGAAGTGCGGGCAGCGTCTCAGCTCCAGACTTGCCACAAGCCACCTCTCCTGACCCCATCCATGGCATCTACCTCTAATTGCCTGTCCCACATGGTGTTTGGCCCAAGGAGGAGCTGACCTCTAAGCAAGAACCATCACAGCTCCCAGGACATTTCTGAAACATAGATCAGTCTTTCCCAGGAAATAACGCACTGATCTTTAGGGTAAGTGCCTATGAACATGAGATTCATTCAGGCCCACTGCCCCATGCTGTAGTTTGTTATTCTCGATGCTATTTAGCATTCAATTGTGTGAACATGCCACTGTTGACAGATGTATGGATTATTTTAAATATGGGGCTATTATATTGATCAGGCACTATTATATTGTTTCACGCTGCTAATCCTAGTATTTAGGAGGCCAAGGCAGGAGGACCATTTGCAGTCAGGAGTTCAAAACCAGCCATGATAATGAAGTGAGCCTCTGTGTCTATAAAAAATTTTAAAATTAGCTATCTATACTGGCACATGCCTGTAGTCTTAGCTATTCAAGAGGTTAAGTCAGGAGGATTGCTTGAGCCCCTAAGTGTGAGGCTGCAGTGAGCTATATGTGCCACTGCACTCTAACCTTGGTAACAGAGCATGAACTTATCTCAAAAAATAATAAGTAAATAAAATTTTAATATAGAGTGGTTATAAATAACACTGCTAACATATATTCTTGTACAAGTCATTTGGCACATTGGGTTATAGTGTAGTGGATGTTGGATTATGGGTGGAAAGATACATTCTGCTTCAGGAGACATGGCCAAAGTTTCCAGAATGGCTATGCCCATTCACATTCCCATCAGCAGCATATGACAATTTCTTCTATTCAGTCCTTTCACAAACATTTAGGATTACAAGGCTTTTTAATTGTTGCCAATCTGGTAACTATATTGATACTCCATTTTGGTTTTGATTTGCATTTGACTTAGCATTTTAAATAGTAAATATTAGAATTTACATTAGCCAGACTTCTTGATGATTTAAGCTTGACTTTAAATATTATAGCAATCAGGCAAATTTGTTAACACTCTTCAAACTCTACCCAGGTAAGAAACACATGTGCGTGTTCATACAAACACGTGTGACTAACAACCTGGGCCATCTTCTCTCACCTCCTAAACCAGTCTGATTCTTCCTTGTCCCATCCCTGTAATAGAGTGATCTTTTTCAAACATAAGCCACATCAAGGCATGCTTCTGCTCACAATCCACTGGCCTCCCATCTCGTTCTGAATAAAATCCCAAATCCTTACATATTACGTCTTACAACAAGGCTTTATATATCAGTGGTTCTCAACCTTCCTAATGCCATGACCCTTTAATATAGTCACGACCCACAGGTTGAGAACCGCTGCTCTATATGACCTAGCCCCTGGTAACTCCAATAACTTTACCTCCTCCCACCCACTCCCGTTCACTCAATCCCACATGCACTCACCTCCTATTCCTTGAAATAAATCAACCACCTTTCCACCTTTAGCCCTTTGCAATTGCTATTCACTGTGCCTGGAACACTTCCCCCAGATACCTTACTTGGTCCCTCAATGTCTTCAGGTCTCTGAATGTTTCTATCAAAGGCTTTCCCTGAGCAATGTATCTAAAAGAGTACCATGACCACCCCATTATTTCTAATCCCTAACTATACTACTTTATCCTTTCATAGCATTTATTACTACCTGACATTTTACATATTTTTCTCTCTTCCTACACTAGAATAAAATCTCCTATATTGTTCAATACTGCAGCTCATACCTAGTGACCTGTGTATACATAAGTATTAACAAATATTTCTGAAATAAATAAAAGGGTACCAATGTAAAGAACATAGCAGTACTTAACTTCCAGAACAAAATTAAAACTTGTCTTTTTCTCTACTCCCTACCCCCTATTCTTATAGATTTTTTAAAATAGCGTATTTCCATGTTGTTAATTTTTAATATGTATATTCTTTTCAAAAATCCATTCTTTCCAGATTAAGCTTCACAAGCTTAACAGCTAGTATTTAGTTAAATTTTAATACTCATTCGTTTAAATTTGTTTCTTCTATACTTTACCTAATATTTGTTTTCATAGGCAGCTACAGTTTGCTTGAGCAAAATTTCTCTTTTTAGAAATGCTGATAAAATTTGGATTGAGTCCCCCAAATGTCTTCTGTCCTCTGAAAAAGGCAATGTGAGGACTGCGTAGACAAACTTAAGAGCACACAATCCTGTAAGTATTGTTCTCTATTTTGTTTCTTGTAGTCTTCCATGTCACGAATAAATTAAACGTAAACCTGAATGCTTTTGTTTATAAACCGATCTTGTTTTCATATTTTTCTCTCTGAAATTACGTATTTCACCATGATATGTCTAAATGTACATCTTTTCTCAACATTTTGCCGACACTTGGTGAGGCCTTTCCTCTAAAGATTTCAATCTCAATCTTTCCTCACTTCAGGGTGAAATTTTCTTTACTATTTCTTTCACAATTATTTCCCTTCTGTTGGCTTGATCTCTCTTTCTGGAAATCTTAGTGCTTTTCAACAGGAATATAATTTAAGCCACATAAATAATGTAAAATTTCTTAGTTAAACACATTAACCTAATAATAGGGGTCAAATGGGAGGTCTATTTTTAAGTTCTTTGAGGAGTCTCCATACTTCTTTCCAAAAAGGCTATACTAGTTGGCAGTCTCACCAGCAACACATCAGTGTACCCCTCTCTTGACATCCACAGCATCATCTGCAGCTTTTAGACCTTGTAATGTAGGCTATTGTCACTGGTGCTAGGTACTATCTCAAAGTGGTTTTGATTTGCATTTCTCTAAGATTAGGAATCATGAGCATGTTTTCTGGTGTGAGTTGGCCATTGCTTTGTCTTCTTGGGAAAAGGTTCCGTTCATGTCACTTATCCACAGATTGCTAGGGTTCTTTTTTCTTTTCTTTGTACTTGAATGTCTACTGTAGTTCAATTCATAATCATAAAGATGTGGAAACAACCCAAGTGCCCATCAACCCATGAAAGGATTAATAAACTGTGGTATGTGTATGGCATAGAATACTATTCAGCCATAAAAAGATGGTGATTTTGCAGTGTTTATATCTACCTGGAAGATTTGGAGAACATTCTCCTAAGCAAAGTATCTCAAAAATGGAAAAGCAAGCATTTCATGTACTCAGTATTAATATAAAATAGACAACAACAACTATGAGAGGAAAACACAAATTCAAGAACAGGGGAGAGGGAAGGGGCTCAATTAGTTCCCACCTATAAGGTACAACGTAGCAGTATATGGCACACTTCCTGGGTGAAGGGCTTAACTACAACTCAGACTTTGGACTTACCTCACAAATAATGTAACCTAATTGTATGTATCCTCATATTAACTTACAATAAAAAATTAAAATAATGAAATTAATGGTAACATTTTAATAAAATATATCTAAAATATTCTCATTTGAAAATATAAGATGTATTTTTAAAGTTACAGCTGACACACTTTACTTTTGTTTTTCATGTCATGTCTTCAACATCTGGTAGCTGTTTTCCACTTGTAGCTCATCTTAGTTTGGATTAGTTCTTTTTCCAGTGCTCAGTAGCCACTTGTGGCTGGTGGCTCCCACAGTGGACAGTACAATAGGTCTTCCGGAACTAACATCTAAGCCTTTTTTGTTCACAGTTTTTATCCCTTTTCTGACTCCTAAGAATTCATCCAGTAACTCTGCTTCCTACTAAAGAACCCCTCCTACTTGTTATTGTTAACTATTGAATACAATTCAGAATTCAAATTTTACATATTCAGAAGCTCTTTCCTCATGGTACACAGCTCCTGAGCAATGAATGCATGCTTTGGTTATCCAGGAATATCTTCTAAAATCTCAGGACTTTGTCTTAGACTTTAAAAGTTGTCTTCCATCTCCTACAGTCACTCGGTCTCATTGGAGACCTTTTGCAGAGCCAGCAGCAGGAACCCCACTTTTGAGGTCCTAAGCCTTCTCATCTCCCTGGTGACACTGTCTTATTTTGTTCAGTCTTTTAGACAAAAATCTACATTACACATCTCTGGGAGCCAAGCTGGGTACCATCAGAAATCATATAAGTCACAATTCACTTTAGTCCCAGAAAGAATAGGAAAGCTCAGGTTTAATGACATTTTTACTAGTAGGTCAGAGATCCAATGGTTTTTAGGGAATAGAGATGGAATTGTAAGCAAACGAAAATACAGAGAGATTAATCTCCCATTTATTGTACCCAGAGAGTACAATAAATGGGAGATAGTGCCCCAGCAATTGGCTGATAGTATCCCAGCAATATTTGATAGAAATGGCTGATATTAGAAAATATCTTTAGTGTATACATGGCCATTAAATACTGAGATTAGTTGTCAAGAAATAATTGAAAACTGGTAAGGATGAAAACATTAAATTCAAGGCTGTGCTTTAACCACAAAATACATTAGTTATAACAAAATGTTGAGTAGACTACAAGAAAACAGCAATAAAACAAACCTTATTCAAAAATAAATGAGTTCATAAGCCTTGTTAACACTGACATACCACTTTTAATAACATGCTATGTTATAAACAAGCTGCTTTGTTTAAGCCTGAAGTCTGTTGAGATGACTGTTTTATAATAATTCTACAAAGAAAAATTAAGTGAAAGTATTCTAAGTTATAAAATCAAAAATAATCTGTCATTCATAACATTCAGTAATAAAAGAAAATACCTCGATAACAGGTGTATTCTCCTGGAGCTCAGTCGTGTGTGAGGCCAGTAAACCAATCACCCGAGCAACCTTGGCCCGTCTGTGAATGGAGAAAAAATAGGTTTGAAGAGAAAAGTCGGAGACCAAGGAGACCAGCCCCAGCAAGTTATATTATTCAACAGTGAACATCAGGTACTAGAATGTGAAATAAAAACTGAATGTGATTGGTCAGGCACACTCCTCCATGAATGCAGCCCAGAGAAACTCTCCCTCATGCACACACGGAGACATGAACAGCAACGTCCTCTGCAATACTTTCATAGTGACAAAATTTAAACAAGATGTAGTTTATGAGTAAAATGGAAAATAAAATTTTTAAAAGGCCTTAACCAGAGAGAAGAGAGAAATAATTAATCCTTTTATCTCTAAGTACAGAGGGATGTGGCTGAAGTTCTCTGTTCCACTTGTTAGTAGATCAATGAGTTTTTAAATAAATAGTAATGAATATGTGAACAGTTGAATATATGTATATTCACTTTAATAGAAATGTTTATAATCTAGAGTTTTATAAATACTTTTATATTTCAATAAACACTAGTTGGTTGCAATGAGATATCCCTTTGGTATCGAGCAGAAAATAAAGTTGATAAATTACTAAATAACACTTTAGTGTGACATGTAAAAGTGTTTCATACAAAAAAATTAGTTTTCATAAGATTTTTTTAATTAAAAAAAAATAAACAGTGAGTTGATGAAAACCATACTCATTTAGTGATGCTTCCACGTTGTTAGGCTAATCAGTATGTACATTAGCCAGAAAACCTTACTCTTTCGGTTATGAAAATAAACCTATGTAGCCTTCATGCAGGGAAACAAATTAGACTCAGAAATACCACAGGAAAAATGTCTATGTTGTCACAACTCTAACATACATAAACAATTCTTAAGAATTTCAGGCTCAGCGCCTGTGGCTCAATAGGCTAAGGCGCCAGCCACATACACCTAAGGTGGTGGGTTCAAATCCCCAGCCCGGGCCCGCCAAACAACAATGATGGCTGCAACCAAAAAATGGCCGGGCGTTGTCGCAGGCGCCTGTAGTCCCAGCTACTTGGGAGGCGGAGGCAGGAGACTCGCTTGAGCCCAGGAGTTGGAGGTTGCTATGAGCTATGATGCCATGGCACTCTACCCAGGGGGACAGCTTGAGGCTCCGTCTCAAAAAAAAAA
>CAUYQV010181914.1:0-31507 GCA_963574575.1 Galagoides demidoff
CCCAAGTAGCTGGGACCACAGGCGCCTGCCACAACGCCCGGCCATTTTTTGGTTGCAGCCATCATTGTTGTTTGGCGGGCCTGGGCTGGGGATTCGAACCCGCCACCTTAGGTGTACGTGGCTGGTGCCTTAGCCGATTGAGCCACAGGCATTGAGCCTTGTTTTCCTTCTGGGTAGATACCTTATAATGGAATTAGGGGATTGTGGGATCAAATTGGAGGTCTACTTTTTGTTCTTTGAGGTTTCTCCATACTTCTTTCCCAAAAGACTGTACTAGTTTGTAATCTCACCAGCAGCAAGAAAATGTGTTCCTCTCTACACACCCATGCCCATATCTGCACTTTGGGACCTTGTGACAAAATAATTATCCCCAAATTATCCTTTTATAACTTCAAGGAGTGGTTATAAATGGAAATGGACAAAATATTTGGTAATATTTAATAATCAAAGACAGGACATAAATAATGAAAATTATTTTACAAAACTTAAAAGACATTCAAAGTTTAAGGACCGAATGGCGAGAAGGCCCACGTATCTGAATTAACACTGGGAAGATATCGGTCCTTCCCAGATTTATTTTACTTAAAATGCTGTTTTATTCAGAATCTCAGAGAGATTTTCAGGCACCCTCAAACTACAGCCTGTGGTCCACATGTGGCCCGCCTAGGACATTTATTCGGCCTGCTGGGTATTTTTGCCACTGCTGCCTGTCCTACTTAGCAGCCAACTCATCCCAGGGCCCGCAGTTCGGCTCTCCAATGGTCTGCGAGACAGTGAACTGTTCCCCTTTTTAAAAAGTTTGAGGACCCCTGGATTTCAGTAATAGTTAGACAATGTGATTTTAGTTTCTATCATTCAAGTCTTTGGATATTGTACTGGATACACAGACTGCTATTACAAATTGCCACAAGCTTGGGGACCTACAGCAGAAATATACTTATGGCAGACATATGTTAATTATACACTATGTATAACACAGACAAGATTTATAGCAGCAATATATTAATGCTTACAATAGAAATATACTCTGTCATCATTCTGGAGGCCCAAAGTCTGAAACCAAGGTGTTGCCAGGACGATGTTCCTGCTGGACTCTTGGGAAGAAGCCGCCCATGTCTTAGTTTCCAATGGCTCCTGGCATTTCTTGGTTTGCTGCTGTGCAAATAATTCCCTCTCCCATTTGCTCCTGGCCTCTCTGTGGCTCTCTGCCTTCTCCTTTCTCTTACTAGAACACGTGCCACTGGGTCTACAAGGTAAGCCAGGATGACTTCATCTTTACTTGAATCTATAAAATATCCTTTTCTTTTCTTTTTTTTTTTTGAGACAGAGTCTCACTCTGTTGCCCTGGGTAGAGTGCCAAAGCCTCATCATAGCCTCAAACTCCTAGGCTCCAAAAATTATCTTGTCTCAATTTTTCTATTTTTAGTAGAGATGGGGTCTTGTTCTTGTTTAGGCTGGTTCCCAACTCCTGAGCTCAAGCAGTCCTTTTGCCTTGGTTTCCTAGAGTGCTAGCATTGCAGGCACGAGCCACTGTGCTGGCCAAATCCCTTTTCCAAACGTGGCCACATTCACAGATTCTGGGATGTGGACGTATCTTTTGGGAGACCTTCATTCAATCCACTGCAAATTGCAACTCCATTTTATAATAACCAGTCCTGAACTAGTTACTTCAGTGTACCTGATTGGGCCTCCCAAACCAGCAGGCGTTCAGTAGCACAGAGCTGACCAATCATAGATTCTACCTTCCCAGCCACAGTAACGGGTTCACGTCACTTCAGCCACACTGTGTGTCGGCTGCAGGTCTATGCAAAAAGAGGAGAAGGGGCTCATGCTTGAAAATGGACTGAGGTTTTTAAAAAATAGAATACTCTCAGTGTAAATAGATAGCTTTACTTTGTCAGTATTTATTTTAATTTTTCTGATGATTTCCAAGTTCTATAACAAAGGATGTATGCTTAATTCTTTCTTGACTTATTATTACAACTGACATATTAAATATTCATAACTAACCTCTCACGTAGACATACGAGTCTTATGATGACTAAAATTTTTAAATTGTTCTTTGGTTTAGGCAATAGTCCATTTCGGGCATTTAACTATAAAATAAATGCATTTAGTTATTTAAATAGAAACAATCTTAGACAAAGAGCATTTGATTGAACAAAAGGGAAGAAACTAAACTAAATCAGGGTTACTCCGTAAACTGGTCTGCAGTTCACAATTCAGCTAACACCATAGCATTTAACTTCACGTTAGAATTCATTTACGTACAATTAAAAATAGAGCAAAGCAATAGATTATGTTATAAGCAATAAAAATAAAATAAGTCCATTTACCCGTAAGGTTCTTATGTGACTTATAGGCTGAAATACATTGGAATCATGGACAAAAATATTTCAGTGTAAGTAGATGAAACACAAGTTTACCTGAATATTTAGTAGAATTAAAATATATGTGAAGCCTAAGGAAATGTCAGGGCATGAAATAACAGTAACTGCCTGTGGACTAGAGCATGTTTCAGTCTGAAATGGATTTTTAGTAAGCTTTCCCTCGTCCTTTCACAAGGAGTTAGCAAGTGATATAAAAACTGGTAAAGGCTGGGCGGTGCACACACTCACAAGGCTGTTCCTTCCCATCACCCAGCTCACAAAGTTACTGTCACTGCAGTGGGAGCCTGGATTAATGTACAACTTACTGTGACCTGACATTCTCATCCATCTTCAACTGTCCCACAAGCCTGAGGCATGCCGAGTGGAAGATCGCCTAGCAATGATGCAACTCACTCACGCCACAAAAAATTTCTCAGCCATAGAACAATTGACCAAAGCTCCAGGGCTCTTTGGATTAGAGATGGGGGAAATAAATAAATAAATCAACAAATCAATAAATCAGAAAGAATGACGGAGTGACACATGGGAGTCACGAGCCCTATTTGACTTGGGAAGCGTTCCTTGGTGTTTCAATCTGGATATCAGGGAATATTTACTGGAATTGTATGTTAAACATTTCAACCTTAGATTAAAGAGAGACATTTTTCAATAAGAATAAAACTAACACTTGAAAAGGAGTTAATTTTTAAAAAGTATTTCCCCCCCCTTTTTTGTTCCCCTTTCTGGTGAATCTAGGAGGTTTGAATGATAGGGTGAAATTTATTTTCATACTTGATGCTCGGATTTTCATCTTGAAGACACTAAAAAGAAGTATGTCAATAGGATAACGTGAATTTCTGCATTGACATCTCTCAGGAGATACTGTATTGGGGATGAGAACAGGGTTCTGGATTCACATTCTGTATTGCCCTACTTAGCTGCATAACTGACCCAGGACTCTGAATTTCTTGAATGTTCCCGAGTTCAAAAGGTCCACCCCTTTCCCATGACACTGGGGAATTCTTTCTCTTTTAAAGATGTAGAAGCATAAGTTTATTTAATATTATAGAGAGGTAAGAGAATGGGGAGAAGAGAAAGAGAGAGAAAAGAGATCATAGAGCAGAGAGTGAGAGAAGGGAAGATCAGTGACACTGGAAAATTCCACACCCAAAGCACTTCATGGAGGTTGTCCTGGATTGAATGGTGCCCAGGGAGCTTCTTGATGCAACCAGTTTATTCCACACACATTTATTTAAATAAGACCATGCTTACTACATACGCTGGGCACAGTGAAAAATACAAAAAGAGCACAATTGACCTGCTTTGGGGAAGCCTACAACTGCTGAAATTATGGAACTTTGGTGGAATAATGACACTATGGTGAATCCTCTGATCACTTACTTATAGATGAGGTAACATAACCAATCGGTATGATATCAAAATACACAGTATTGCATGATAAATGTCAACCACTAAAAAATAAGCTCAGAAATCCATAGGTAACAGTAAGGAGAATTAAGAGGAAAACAGAGAGAAACACGAGTAGTACAGGCACATCCACGGCCTGGGGAAGGGCGCCTGGAGGCGAGGACTGGGCATCAGGGAGGGTGTTCCAGGCCAACATGAACTGGCCAAGTCGAGATGGAAAGTAACAAACAGCATGAGATACTTATCAACTTTAAGTCCATGTATGGAGAAAAACACAGGAAATAGTAAGGAAAACCTGCATGGTGACAGAAAGGTCTTGTACATACATAAAACCGGCATTTAATGGAGAAGCCATAGGAGCCCACCTGTACTTGAAAGGCTTAGAAAATTCAAGTAGACAACAAATCTAAAAAAATTTCAGAATTTATAAAATTCCTTTCAGTTTATGTTTAGTTGTCTGCATTTATTTAAAAATTAAGTGTAAAAGCTTTGCATAGAACTCAACCATGTATATGTATTCAGTCTTAGAGAGTAGAAAGCCCTTTTCAGAAAAATAGAGAATAAAAAAAAAAGTATTAAGAATAGATGAATGCATTTTGCTGCATGACAATTTAAAACTTTGTGTACAAACAGCCCAAGTCAGCGACTACGGCTCTGAGATGCAGAGTGAGAATGAGAATTGCACCCACCTTGCGTAAGGGCAAAACAGCAAACAAACTTCACATTCAGAACTGCCCTTAACCCTTTAGAAAACTGAGGTGTCAGGGAAACAACTATCCCAAATCTGGGGCAAGAGGAGTGAATGGCTGCAGGGAGAAGGTCTGGGGCATTGGTATGCCTGAGATAGACACTGTTGAATTCTATGTAAGCTGGTGGGAAGATTCAGCTAGAAAAGTAAGACAAATTGCTAAAGGCTCAGTGTGATTTAGTGTGAGTGTGTGCAGCTACCGGGGACACAGGCATGTGGGGCTTTAGACCTTCTGAAGATTTTTCCTCCAGTAAGCCTGCCAGAAGCTCACAGAGAACTTGGGGCAGAATCCTGAGAAATCTCCCCCCGACCTGGTGGGAAGAGGGAAGGAAGCAGCAGCCTCAGCTGAAACGGTCCTGACCTCTGTGTCCATCTGTCTGGGCCAGGCAGAGTTATAAACAAGTAGCTTCCGGTGCTTTCCTTGCACCTTGGACACTGGCACCTGCTCTGCATAATCCCCGGGAATGTCAACGTGATCGACGTTACTCCCGCGACAAGGTTATGTCCTGCGCCACTGTTGACCTTAAACAGGGAGATTATTCAGGTGAATCTGACCTAATCACATAAACCTTCACAAACAGAGTTTCTCTGCTTAGAGAAATTCAGTGTGAGAGGGATTTAACATGCTGACTTTGAAGATGAATGGGATCACGTGATGGGAATGTGCTGTCCTCAAAGAGCTCAGAGCACGCTCTGCCTCCCTGACAGCCAGCAAGGAAAGAGGTCCCCCATCCCACAGCCGCAAGGAACTCACCAGTAAGCAATGTCATGGAACTGGATTTTCCCACAGAGTCCCCAGAAGACAACTCAGCCTGGCCAACTTGACTTCAGCCTTGTGATACCCTGAGCAGAGAACCAGCAGACACCGGGCCAGAAACTATGAGGGCACTTGTTTTTGTTTTATTTTGAGCTATCAAGTTTGTGATAATTCTTTTTTGCATCTGTAGAATAGCCCATGGGAACAAGACCTTTCATAAATGTGAAGGGGAAGGCAACAAAAACTAGCCTGAAAGCACTGGTGGGAACCGATAGGCGCTCGGGAAGGAAGCAGAGCAACAAACGGAAAGACAGTGATCCCAGGACCAGAAATATCTGCGATGTCCCGCATTGCTCCTGGAGGAGGGACGGGCTCATGTGGAAGGTCCATCCCGGAAACCACGCTGCCAACAGGCCTGAGGCTTAGCCTAGAGCTCAGGGCCTGTAGTAGTTCCCCGTCTGCATCTTGCTGGCAGACATCCCATCAGAAACATGCAAATACAGCTGGGACACAGATTCTCTTTAGGAAGTAGCAGGAGCAGGAAATCTCAACAGGGAATCCAAGGCCAAAAGGGGAGCAAGCAGCCGAAAACCACCCTCACGGAGTAGAACACACCATCCAAGCAAGACATTGAAGAGGAATCGGAAGCCTCTGTGGACCCAGGGTGACCATAGCAACAGCATCCCAACTCTGACTTACCTCTGTTTAGATGAGTGCGAATCCCCACATGGAAACCATTCACCTAATTTTTCTGCCATCCTATACATAACTGGCAGATTTCAACCCTAAGAGAAGAGGCATGCCAAAGCCCCAAACATATGCCAGAAAACTGATTATGCAAATTATAAACGCCATTTTAAATTCAGGCATTGCAAAACCTCTGGAAGTCTCATACCTCTGTGGCCTAACTTCATGTGTAGGAGCAGCGCAGAAGGGTATAGGTATTTGATCAGCACACTCTTAAGTCCTGTAACTGACATTTGTTTACCTCAAGGAGAAAGGATGAAAGATGCCGTAGGGTGCCTCAGTTTGTGCAAACTTTAAAAGGTACTTTCTTTCATATGAACAGATTTCCAGGCCAATTCCAAAGAAAAGAATCATTAATAAGAAACAAAGAGGATGGTAGAAAATTAGATCAGTTCATGGGAAGAAGAAAAGTTCCCAGTCTACTCAATAATTGAATGACAAAGCCTCTCTCAGGGAAAAACAAGATGAGTCAGAGCTCAACTCCAGAAAGGCTTTTCCCTAACGTGTCTTAGTGAATCTTCACAAGGCAACACTGTTTGGATGAGAATTCGAAATAGACGATGTCACCAACTGATACTCACTGTGAAATGTCTAGATTATGGAGCACACATAAAAATTCCAAATTTATGACTTTGAATGATATATAGAAATGATTACCATGTTAAAAAGAAGTTTGACAAGAAAATAACTTTGACGACTTCCGTTAAATAATCAAGATGTAGCAACTGAGGACAATAGCGTATTTGTAATTGGGCCAACAGAGGGAATTTGCTTACACCGAAGGAAAAGATTCGCTTATTTCTAAATAATATAATTTAATAAATTGAAATAAAAATAAATAAAAGTAAGAACAAACTGATAAAGCAGATGCTTCTTAGGAGCAAATTGAATGTGCGATGCTCTGAGTTAATGTTACTGACCGTTAAGGATGAACGGAGTGATGAATGTTCAGTAACCACACTGCCCATCCTGCTCATAGTGCTTGCTTGGTATCTTAAATCTACATTATAAACTTTAAGTCTAACTTTTTTGTGTGCTTCTCTGTATTCTGACAGTTTTCCACTGCATTGGTCTACAGGTTGACATGTCTCTGTGTCAGCCATGTAGCCCTTACATATTTACAATATCATTCAAAAGAAAATGTGGGAAATATTTTCACATTTAAAAACTTTCCAGACACATTAAAAAATAATCTGTATTCTTACTGAAAATTTTTGGTGGATTTAATATTTAATTGAGCATTGGACAAAATGGTCAACTTATTCAAGTTTTTTGGAATAACTTTGGGCAAAAAAATCTCAATAACTTTGGACAAAATACCTTTAAAAATAATAAAAATTCAATAATTTAGAGTGACAGCATATGTGTGGGGGTATCATTAATTCTAAGCTACAAATAAAGAATAAAAGATATAGTTCAAATATACCACATCCATCCATATATGTGGATTTTTAAACAAATAATATATGTATTCGGAGAAGACATTCTCCTACATTTCCATTCCTAAATGAAGGTTAAATCATGGCATAATTAATTTTTTAGGTTATAATATTATTAAGAACTTGTTCATAATTTATTTTTAAATATTCCACTTTTCTTACTTTATTCACATTTCCAATAGTTGGAGGTGTCTCTAGAAGGTAGAATAGAGTTAAAAAATTTTTTATATAAATCTAATCCTATGACATAAAACTATATTGTACTCACTGAAATTCTGGTAACATAGACCAATTCTTGTTTTATGTTGCTGGATATAAATACACAAGACCAACTATAGGGCTACTTAAAAGCAGATCTATACTTGACATTGGGACAAAGGAGAGAAATGTACATGGTTTACACAGAGTTTTCTCTGGAGAAAGAAAGATGAGGAAAATGCAATTTTGAAGTCAGTGTAATATTTTTTGTTCTACAATTGTGTATTTGACTTTTCAATATTTTTTGTTAAGTGAAAAACTAAGAATGACATGGATGATGGACATAAAATCATGCTTCCATTGATTAGGATAGTAATTTATTCTTATTAGAGGCTTATTTTTCAAAGACTGGGAGAACAGGATACAGCATTTGAAAAGAAAAATCTTTACAAAACTTATTGGTAGGTTTCAAAGGTTATATTCAGCCACAGAGAAAGGAAATATTTAATACTAAAAGACAATGCCAACATATATAGGCGATGCTTTTCTTGTTGCAATATTCTTTATTGTTTATTAGTTCAGCTGCCATATTGTTAAACAAGGGTATATGGCAGAATTAATTATTTTTATTTAGAAGAATGCCAAGGCCGGTGGATCGCCTGAGCTCGTGGGTTTGAGACCAGCCTGAGCCACAGCGAGACCCATCTCTAAAAACTAGCTGGGTGTTGTGGTGGGCACCTATAGTTCCAGCTACCTGGGAGGCTGAGGCAAGAGAATCACTTGAGCTCAAGATTTTGAGGTTGCTGTGAGCTAGGATGCTATAGCACTCTACTGAGGGCAATAGGGTGAGACTCTGTCGCAAAAAACATTAAAAAAAAAAATTTCCCACTGTATTTTCTCTTTTTCTTTTGAACCATATAAACTCCCTTTCTGCTTTAGATTTGTGATTATACTTTTAAATTTTCACATATTAGAATTCATCACCATATTCTCTTTTCTCAAATCTTTATTTTATTTATTTATTTATTTTTGAGACAGAGTCTCACTTTGTCACCCTTTGTAGAGTGCCGTGGAACTATAGCTCACAGCAACCTCAAACTCTTCAGCTCAAGTGATCCTTTTGCTTCAGTCTCCCAAGTAACTGAGACTACAGGTGCCTACCACAACTCGTGGCTATTTTTTGAGGGGGTCTAGCTCTTGCTCAGGCTGGTCTCAAACCTATGATCTTAGGCAATCCATAAGCTTCAGCCTCTCAGAGTGTTAGGATTAGAGGGTGTGAGCCACCACACCCAGCCTCTCTTCTCCTGTCTTTAATTCGGTGTACTTCTGAGAAATGACAACCTCGTTCATACCTTTACAAAGCATGTCATTCTAGATGTAACCAGCCCCCTTTGGACACATTTTCAGACTGACGTCTCTTCACATAGCCAGTGGTCAAGACAGGCAGCCAGACTGTGTGTTGTTTTTATTTTCACAATTGCAATAGCACTGCATGATTCTTCTCTTACAATGTACATTTTACTCATGTGTTCTCCCAGTTATATTTCCTGATATTTATGTGGAACTTTACTTGGTATCATCTATGAAATATCTAATGTAATATTGACTTGTACATCCCATCACAGTTATTTTTATGTTTGTTATATAGCTCCATAAATGTGTAGTGAGTGTGAGGGAAAAATGCTTCTAATATATATGTATTTACTTTATATTTACGTACACAAAAATGGGGAGATTTGCTAATTTTATTTTTAAATGATGCCTAAAGCAAAAAAAGTGAATGTTTTCAGACAGTTGAAAATGAAAATGGCATTTTCATCAGAGGTTCCTCATTTCTGTTGCATTATTTCAACTGTGAACCTTCTGAGAGCGTGAATATTAAGGAAGCAATGAAATCAGAGCATCAGTCCCTGAATCTCGTCTCCAGAGACTAGAAGAGCTTGATAACAGAGAAATCTAATTTTTGCCCAACTAGTTGGAAAAACAGACGCTTCTATTTAAATTGCTGATAGAGCCATCTCCTGGTATCTAATGTACGCTGAGGAGTCTGGAGGCTTTATCATGATTATTTTGAAGCGCTTTGCAAATCTGGATCTGGAACAAGCCAGTGGAATTACTTATCTGTTAAGACAGATGTTGCTGACAAACAGATTCTCCAGTCCAGTCAAAGGATTTCCATTAGGTCCATATTTCTCCAGAAGAAACTGAGTGCTGTGTGAGCAATTAGGGATAATCGCACCAAGTAGGAGTCCTCGGTAATGTCCCGAGAATGGCACACACATTTCATGCAGCGCTCAAATCTTCATTACACCACCACGCTTACATAACATAACTGTAGACAAACAGAGTCACCAGTTTGCTAAGTGGAGACAACGTACCCCACGAAAGCATTATTGATCACAACAAACTTATTTAGAAATATCCTCAAATACGGAATACGGGAAGAATTTGTGCATAGACGATACTTAGACTAGGAGAATTTCTTTAAAAATTGCTAAGATGTTATGCAGCAAATACGAGAATGTGCAAATGTTTTGCAGCATAGTAAAAGCTTTTACTGCAATGGTTTTGTTCTATTGTGAAATTTATATTTTACAGCTGTCCAGAGATGTTTTAGTTTGCTTTATTCTATAGTTCTTCAACTTGTTTGTTATGTGAAGACCCTAATTTCTACAATGCACCTATTCTCAATATTCTATCAAAAATAACTGGGGCAGAGCAGAGCAGAGGTACACTTGTGCTGATGGAGCAGTGGCGTCTGCTATTTCCAGTGATGGATGTGCAGAATTTCTACTGTTGCTCATAGCATCTTGCTGAGAAGTCCTATTTAGCAAGTAGAAGTATAAACCTGAACATAGGATGTGGGTATGGGGAAATAATAAAAGCAGTGTTTTTATACTGGGCAAATACTAATAGCCTAATAATGAACAGCACACAAGTAGTGTGGAGATCCAAAGTTGTTCCCTCCCGGGGGTGACATAAAGGTATAAGGAAGTGCTGTCATGTGATGAGGGTGGAATGAGGGCGTTTCATGCAATTGAATTTTTAAACTCGTTTTAAAGGAAAGAAACCATCATTAACTTTGCAAATAATTGCTGTCATCAGATTTTTTTTCTAGAGTTCAAGTCAGAAATTCAAATCCTACATCATGCCTCGGGATTTATTTCAGATCCAGTATTTTTAAAATGTCAGCATACATTCAAAGACTACAATTTTATTTTTCCTCATCTGTACCTTTAAAGTTCTATTGTAGTAAATGTTTTAGGACAAAAGCTCTGATTGGGAAGACATGCATTCTTATCTATAAAGTAAATTATTGAATAAAATAAGTACTCATTTTTTTCTAACATTTAAAAATTTAACATATTTTGTTTTAAACCAACCTAACTCCTGAGACTCAAAATTAAATACTTTATTGTTTACTATCAAATTTTGACCACTTAGCTCCAGTCTCTCAGGAAAACTGTATTTCTGCCCTAAGTGACTATTCTTCATATTTCTTTGTTATAATTAAAATAATTGGTAATGTAAAACTCACCTGACTTTTATTTTCACTTATAAAATACATTGTATAAATATTATTTTCTCTTTATAAAGTAATATAAGGCTAACACTTTCCTATGTTTAGAGAAAGGGAGAGTAACAGTTTCATTTCTCAATATTTTTATTATCTGCAGTTATGGAAGTAATTTTCATATGAATTGGTTAAAATTTTAATATTAATAAGAACAACATTGTTATTAATACTTTGAGGAAACTTGCTTCATTCTTTTTCTCTTCTGAGTATTTTATGTTTTTATTGCTGTGATTTCCTTAAGTAATCCAATGCTACAAGAGGGGCTCATCTCATTAAATACGGCTGTTTCCATACTGTTCCTACCTAAATAAATGTGCACTACAATATATGTTATATTCCCGAGGTTATGTGTGTGCATTGCTTCAAATTATACTATCATTCTGATGAGACACACTAATTGAATATGTCTTTATTATAACTTTAAAATTCAAATTGATTCACAATATTTAATGAATGGTACAATTACTAGTGTAGTAATGAGGGAATATATCGTTTTGTCTATATCACCATCTACAATGAAGAAAATTCACTATGGATTTTTTTTCTAGTAAAGTAAGTAAGCCTATAAATCAGGAATATAACAAACAATCAGATGCATACGTAGAATTAGAGTAATACTTTATACTTAGAATGTTTATTTACTTTGCTGAATATTTAAAATTATATTTATCTCTAAATCTTACAAGGAATAAAGATAAGTATGACTTGAGTAAGATAATGTAATAATCATATTTTCAAAAATATTTTCCATATTAAACTTAAACCCAATCATTCTCTTATAGCCTCTTATTAATTTTAACTTCTCAGGTGAGCAGAATAAATACCATAGTAGAGAGAAAAAAATGGGTCTCCCCTACATGACTGTCAATATCTTTCCTACTATTTTGAACAATTTTAATCCTCTTCTCTAGAATTTAGTCATTTAAGTAAATTACTAATGACAGAAACATATTATGGGATAGATTTCATAGCTATTTTGTAAAAATTACTTGAATATAGTGGTATCTTCCAACTATACCACCCACCAAATAAATCATTCTTGACATTGGAAAGAAATCTTAAACTCCAAATGAATATATACAAATCACATGCCTTATTAAATCAATTTCCAATGGAGTCAACAGTGAAGAGAGATAGGTGAATTAAGACTCTTAGGGTGAACTTATTCTACAGGATAGAGTCAGAGAAACATTCCAGGCCGAAGCTGCCTTTTGCTAATTAGTTACTGGAAAACTGGGTAGCTACATATCTTGGGGAAATATATGTATGGCCAGAATACACCACATGCCTTCTCTACGATTGTTTGGCCTAGTGGTGACAGAGCTGTCTGTCTGGAGGTGGTATAACAATGACTTCATTTTCCCTTCATTTTAATTTTTACATGATATTTGCATTCACTTTATCTTATTTTCTATTAATTATATTTTTCTTTAGCATGTCTTACATATTAGTATCTTATTATCAATACTTATCACTTCTTGAGAATTAGATCTGTCTTACAACGAACATGTTAACTTACATATCCTTAACAATTCCTATTAATTTTGCCTATTTCTGAAAAACTCCTTACTCTTCAGACTTAATGTTTCTTATGAATTTCATCCATTGCACCTATTTTTCATCCTCCATAGTAAATTTGTTATTCTCAAATAAATAATTTAAATTTTGTCATGCATCACTAAACATGTCTTTAACATAAAAGAATAGAAATGATCTATCATTTATGTATTTATCTATCTATCTATCATCAAGCTTATGTGTTAATTGGGGGAATTTAAAAACTGTTTGTAGAAGGTGAGCAAGAGAAGAAAATGTGGGTTATGAACAGGTAACAGGGAAAATGAGGCAAACCCTCAACCTTGATTCGCTACTACTTTTAGGTGAGTGTCTGGCACTTAACTGCATTCAATAAATACTGGTGGAATAAAAAAAAAAAGATGGAAGTTGTAAAGCAAACAATAATTAGATTAAAAAGCCTTCCTAACTTATCTAAATGAATTTGTTTCACAGATGGTGAATACCATCCCAGCTCCTGAAGAAAATGTATAGAGGCAATTACTGAGCTTTAGGTAATATTTTTGAGGGATCGTAGAAAATATTTCATAACATTCACAAAAGGAAAATAATCACATAACCTACAGCCAAGTACATTTGATTAAAAACCTAGAAGTGGGTAAAGTAATTGAGTTTGAGAGTTTAGAAACCAAGATCAATCTTTCTGAGTGACCATTGTTTAATTAAAATCAAATGTATGCCCTATTAACAGCATTTCATGGTTACTAGCATGGTATAGAGGGAGTTGGGCAGTGGCAGTAGACAGAATTTGCTTAGATTGTGATGTTATTGGAATGTTCTTTTAATCTTGTGCCAAGAAAGAAAAATACAAACCAGATTATAGTATTTGATTAAGTTGTACTATACAATGCCCATCACAAAAAGTATTGACTAATATCAATCTTTGGGGCTGTCAGATTCCAACAATTTTATAAATGACTTGAATAGTACAGAGAAGTTACATGTATCATATTTGCTGATGTCACAAAGCTCATGGAGTTAGTGGATAAATTGCCCAGGTCAAATTAGATCACAATGTTCACAGCTGGTCATTATGTCAGAGGAAGGATTTTGAAATGTGTGAATGATTTTGCAGAAGAGCACCAGAAAGATTAGGGTGCTTGTTCATCAGATTGCTGAAGTAGACAGGAATAGCACACACTGGGAAAATGTCCTTAACATTAGCCTTGACTTCTAATTCACTCTGACAATCTCTGTCTTTTCATTGGCATATTTAGAGCATTCACATTTACAGTGATTATTGAAATAGTTGGATTAACATCTATCATTTCTGTAAGTGCTTTTGAATTCATTGAATTTGTTCCCATTCCTTATCTGCTTTCTCTGGTTTTAATTGACCATTGCATGTGATTTATTTCAAACTTATCATTTAACATATCATCTATATTTTTTTAAAACACAATGAGTGGTGTATTTATATTTTATAACATACATTTTTAAATAACACCATCCACTTTGAAATAACTGCATATGACTCCTTAACCTACAGTGCTTGTACCGTATAATAGCATATCCCCATTTGTGGGTTGACAGATACTTGGCTTGATTCCACATCTTGGAGACTGTGAATTGAGTTGCAATAAACATCAGAGTGCAAATATCCTTATGGTAAAGTTATACTTTTTCTCCAGAGTAGATACCTAATAGTGGGATTGTGGGATCAAATGGAAGGTCTAATTTTAGCTCTTTAAGGAGTCTCCATAATTCATTTTTTCTGGCAGTTTTTGGCCAGGGCTGTTTGAACCTGCCACTTCCAGCATTTGGGGCCGGTGCCCTACTCCTTTGAGCCCCAGATGTGGCCCCGAGTCTTCATAATTCTTTCCACAGAGGTTGTACAATGTGGAATCAACTCAAGTGCCCAACAATCCATGAATAGATTAATAAACTGTGGTAGATGTATACGAGGGAATACCATTCAGTCACAAAAAAGATTAAGACTTTATATCTTTTGTATTGATCTGGATGGAGTAGAAGCAAATTCTTTGTGGTTAAGTATCACAAGAATGGAAAAGCTAGCATCCAATGTTTATTGCATTAATATGAAACCAGTAGATAACTACATGACCACAACAGAGAAAAATACAATTATTTTTAAGTGGGAGGGAGGGAAGAGGAGGGAAAGGGCAGAGAGGAAGGGGAAAGAAGGTAGGGGATTGGTAAATTCTCACCTAATGTGCACAATGTAAGAATATATATATATTTATATTTTATAACATACATTTTTAAATAAATATGTATCAATCACACCTCCTGGGTGAAGGGCCAAGTGAAGGGCTCAACTACAACTTGAACTTTACGTTAGAAATGCAAACAATGTTACTTAATCATTTGTACCCTAATATTAATCTGAAATTTTTTTTAAAAAGTCATATACCATTCCTCCTTTCTGGAATTATTATTCACTTCATCTGCACATAAACTAAAACATTTTGCTATTATTGCTGTAGACAAAGAATTATCTTTTAAATCAATTGATATAATAAATAGTAAAGCATTTTATTTTTCCTTCTATTCCTTCTATTCCTTTTATTTCCTTCTATTCATCATGCTCTAAGTTTTTGCCCTATAGCATAGTGGGTCAGTTTGCAATGAATGGCCTTTTTGTTTGAGATAGTCTTCATCCCTTCATTTTTGGAGGATATTTTCATTGTATACAGAGTTTGGGATTGAATTTTTTTCTTTTTATTTCAACACTTGAACAAATTCATTCCACTCATATCTTACTTGGTTTCTGATGAGAAATCCTCTATGATTATTTTTTTTTCCATTTGCTGAATTTATTTAAACAAATCAATTTAGAAATGCCATAGAATTAAACAAACCTTCTGACACACTGCCATGTTCCTGAAAAATCCACTATGATTGTTATTCTTTTTCCTCTAAGGGTAAAATGTTCCTTGTTTCTTTCTCTCTCCATTTCTTTGAGATTATCTTTGTCTTTTGTTTTGTTTTGTTTTCTACAGTTTATATGATATGCCTAGGTATACTTTATTGGTATTTGTCTGTTTTGTGTTCTTTAAACTTCCTGAATTTATGGTTTGTTATGTGTTATTAATTTTGAAATATTCTCAGTCATTATAGTTCAAATATTACTTCTACAATATTTTCTCATTTTTTTTCCATTGGTATTCCAGCTATTCTTATGTTACAAATTCATTTTAGTTCGGAAACTTACTGACCTCTTTTTAAGTTTATGATTCTTCTCTTAGCCATGCTGAGTTTACTGATGGTTCCATTGAAGGCATTCTTCATTTCCCTGTGTATGTTTTAAATTTTTGGCATTTTTCTTTAATTGTTAGAGCTTCAATTTCTCTGCATACAACATTCATCTGGTCTTGCATAGTGTCTATTTTTTCCTTTATCATCTTAGATATATTACCAGTAGAACATGCAAGTCCCTCTTTGATATTTCCAACAATTGAGTCCAATCTTGTTCTCACTTTGATGATTACTTTGTATATTCCTGAATGTTCATTTGTCTCATTTGGGTTTGGGGGGGGCAAAATAAACCTTTATTTTTGTTGTTTTTGTGTTGTTGAAAGCCAGACATGTTGTAGGAAATAAGTATTGAAATAAATAGGTATTGATGCACAGATAAAAATTAATGCAGCTAGAAGTTGGGCTGTATTCAATGTTTTTGTAGCTGTGGGTACGAGAGACTTCAAATGCTGCTAGTGTTTTGTTTACAGGCTATCTAGGCTTTGAGGGTTTCCCATGCAGTGCTCCAGGAAGACAACCTATTTTGAAATTCTTTCATCTACAATTTACTATTACTAATCTGTGTTCTTGTTGGGTAGGTTTGTAGGATGTGGGACAGGGGAGTGCTCCATAATTTTCTGATTAATATTAGTCTTTTAGTAGACTCATGCCTTAGGTCTCTGGCCTTTTCTGCTCCTCTATGAGTGATAAAACTTTCCCCTTCTTATCTATTCCCTAGCTGCTGTAGCATTCATGACTTACTTCTGTGAAGCCCTTTTCCCTCTTGACTAAGGTTTTCATTTTTTTTTAAATGTTCCCTCCTTTTGATATAGGACAGCTGAAGAAGTCTGATAAGGGGAGAAATTTCTGTCCTCTGGCTGGGATAAAACTTCAGAATCATATTCTCATGAAGTGCTTTACTGTGGGGAGTGAAAGAATTTATGGAGAAGTCACTGGTTGGCTTTTGCTATTCTCTTAGATGCACAATTTTCATTATTTATCTTCATATCCCCCAAATATTTTGTATTGAATCTCACCCTTAATATGCCTTCAATATATATTTGATTGATGTGCTTATTGAAATCAATAATTGTTGATAACTGAGATTCCCATTTAAAGTATGTTTTGAAGTGGTCACAGAAGACAAGTTTGAGACTAGGTGCTATGCTTGCATCTGAAATTCCACCTCTTTGGGAGTCCAAGGCAATAGGAACCTCTTAGCACAGGAGTTTGAGACTATCCTGGGGAATATAGCATGACCATGTTTCTACAGAAAAAAATTTAAAAATTAGCCAGGCTCAGTGGCTTGCACTAGTAGATCCAGCTACTCAGGAGTCTGAAGCAGGAGGATCACTTGAGCCTCATGAGTTCAAAGCTGTACTGAGCCATGATCTGGCCAGAGCCCTCCAGGTTGGGTGAAAGAACAAGACTCTGTCTAAAAAAAAAAAAAGACTTGCTTGAATAATATTGATATCATCTTTTCATGATGGCTTACTAATTATCAAAATTTTCTACAACCCTTAGATCATTTTACTCCTGTAATCATAGCATGAGGTAGGCAAAGATTATTAGTTCTAGTTAATCAATAAATTTTTCACTTCAATTTCACAAAGGTAAAAAGTTAGTATTATAAAATTTTAAGAATGAATTTCTCAGTGTAACACTCCTAACAATCAGGAGTATTTATGATTATGAGACCACTGAACTCCACTTTGGACACACACATATCCACAATTATATAAGATTAATTATAAATGGTCTATGTCATTTTATTTCTATCATTTTTACTTGTATGATTATCTATTGCCTTTGACATATTTGAAACCAAAAATACATCTAGCAAATCAATATTGTATACTTATAATTTAATGAGTTCTGGGGCAGTGTCTTACAGTCTGATTTATAGCCCATTTTACAAAAAGAAGCTTAGATGAGCACTTAAGGAATCTATACTGAAATGTGGTAGGGTCCTTACTCTTGTTAGAGGCTTTTAACACTTTACCTTAAAGACCAGGTTATTAGAACAGCTTAGCAGCTGTGATTGCAGGAAATATTTTACCTGGATTCTAAACTGTTAATCTATTTTCTTTTGAATTATCAATGATTTTTTAAACTGATCTTCACTATGTGTGACACTAAATACTCAACTTTTAAAAACAACAGGAAAAAAATATATATACTTTTCCCACTCTGTACAATTTATGGGAAATATTTTCTTAGCAGGCCTTCAACACCCTTATACTTTTCAGTTTTGTTTGTCCATGGTCATAATAAGGGCAAACAGAAGTATTAAAATCTCATTAATATTTGTTTATCCAAGATTTCAGTATATAATCCCTTTATCTTGGAAGAAATCTATAAATTTATTATAATTCTAGTATGTATTTACATATTAATCATGAGAAATTCTATCAATTACCTGTTATGTGTCTTCCTCTGTTTCTTTATTTGAAATGGTTTTGATAATATATGTAAATGAAGTCCAGATTCACTTTGTGTATGAAAAGTGACTCAGAAATTGACTTATGGTATTTGCATTTTGAAAAATGAAGTAAAAAGACAAAATAACACCCCTACATTATCTCCTATTATAAAATGAAGTTTTATACTGATGACTTTAAGTGCTGATTTTGTAAGCCAAATTAAGATGGTTCAAATTTAACATTTAAATTAAAGTACATTTGATCATAAACATTCCATCAAAAAAGGGCAAAAGCATTATCTTACAATCTCTACATCATTACCACCCTATCTTCTTCATTCTTGTTATACAAATGCTTATTTTCATGTGTGTAATGAAATGACATGTCTATGTTAATTAAATTCCACTTTGGTTGACCAAGGTCCCTTATGTTCCTATTTAATGTCACATAGTTGGTAATTGCAGGTTATTCTATAAATTGCTTTTATTCCTATTTATGATTTGACAGAAACATCATCACTCTTGGTGTGTATACAATTTAGACATATTCACAACTATTTCTTCTCAAGACCTATTTTGTCCTTAAATTAAAAACTTATGATTGATTAGTATTAGTTAGCCTAAACAAGTAATATAAAATGAGGAGCACATATCAGGAAAACAAGACAGTATTCAGAGGTTCATAGGCTGAGCTTATTTTGCCTCATTTGAGATGTTTCAAAATTTAGAAGTAAAAAAGAGGTTTCATTCCCTCTTATTAGTTCAATTTATTGATGACAATGTTTTTCAGCCAACCCATGTAAAGACATTTAAAATTTTGAAACATAAACAATTACATGAAGAGAAGATATTATTATTCTCAATGTTTGTTTTTACATTATATGACGTTTGTAAAATATAGGGCAGTGGGCCTTAGGAATTACCAAGGATAATCTCTGATGGGCATTTTTTCTCGAGCTCCTCCCCACAGGAGGTTCCACGTGTAGTTTTTCAGTAACTGTTGTCATACACAGGGTCATGTTTGGAGAGGAAGATTCGAATACATTTCCCCCTAAACACGACTAAAAATTATTTCGAAGACTTTCGTGAATTGTTTGGACTGAGAAATCTCCATTATTTTCCATTTAACCTTGAAAACAGAAAGAAAATAATATTTTAAAGCTGACCTCAAAGCCTTTCACGTGTTGGGGCAAAGTTGAGGCCCCACAGAGCGAGTGTTTCCACAGCTGCTCATGGTGCCATCGCTCACACCTCGTCAGCGTCGAGCCCTGCTAAACTCTCGCTTTCCCATTAGCAAGGACCCCAGCTCTCAGTAGGGAAACAGAAAACTCAAATATTTTTACAGTACAGAATGTATATTTTTGGAAATGCAAGTTATCTAATGTGTTAGTTCAATAAATGGAATTTTTAAATAAGGATTTTTTTAAAAAATAGGATGAAAACAGTTTTTTTGCCATCCCTAAGGAGAAATCCAGGATATAATTCATAAATAAAACTGAAAATGATGAATAATTCCCAAGTCAGATTTGTTCTGTACATTTAAATATTATTTTTTGGGTGGTGCTGGTGGCTCAGTGAGTAGGGCTCAGGCCCCATACATGGAGGGTGGCAGGTTCAAACCCAGCCCCTGCTGAACTGCAACCAAAAAATAGCCAGCATTGTGGTGGGCACCTGTAGTCCCAGGTCCTCTGGAGGCTGAGGCAAGAGAATAGCTTAAGCCCAGGAGTTGGAGGTTGCTGTGAGCTGTGTGATGCCACGGCACTCTACCAAGGGCAACAAAGTGAGGCTCTGTCTCTATAATAAATAAATAAATAATAAATAATAAATAAATATTAGTTTTTAAAATAGCTCACAAAATCATTGAAATGTACACACCTCCTTACATTAGCCTGATGTCTAAGATTTCAATTGTAATGTTGTTTTTTTGCATGATGAAACTTAAATATTTATTTTGTATGTAAGAAAAAAGAAAAATTGAGATTTATTTGTGTTATTATTTAGGATAACCCTGGCTGCTGCACCTAATTCCAGAAATTAACACATTGAAGTTCATGTAAAACTTACATAAGAGTCCAATGCAGGTCTTTGCCAGGAGATGTCTTCTTCCACACGGTGACTCAGGGATCTAGCCTCCTTGTTTCTTTTGGCTCCATCATCTCATGCAACTGTTGGCAGAAGAGGGAAGAGCATGCTAAAGGCAAGTCTACTTGGTAACAGTGACAGAGTCATTGCGACACAGACTCTATTGGCAAAGAGTTGGTTTTCACAAAGCCACCACTAATATCAAATGGTAGGGGGCATAATCTCTGACTGAGGTAAGAGAATCGCTTGTCAGAGGCAACCATTTTCTTGTGAAAATCACAATGAATATTGTGGTGGTGGTGGGGCTTGCTAAGCAGCTGTCTGTCCTCGCCACATTTCATGATTTTAACATCCTCATTTGTAACTAGGGATATTCCATAGCCAGCTCATTCCAGCCCCCTAGGCCCAATCATTCAATTCTCAGAATCTTTGTGAGCCAATTAATTGTTAAACATAACCACATTTAAAATTAAAGTTCACAAATTACAGTTATAAAGAAATGCCATAAACAATCGAAGTGCATGACTTTCATACTTCACTACTACCTATGCTTTTGAGGTGATGTGTGTGTATCATCCCAGTGAGATCCTGGCACCTCAGCCTCCTGGGTAGCTGGAACTACACACAGGTGTGCACTCCCACACCTGGCATGTGTGTTGGAAATACTCTATAATGCTGTGTCACTGTATGTCTCTTCCTAACTAATTACATTTGGTGATGTCACATCATTAGCTTTCACAACATTGACCATGGCAGATGTATTCTTAGCGTGAAAAAAATGGAAACCATCAAACTACAAATCAGAGCTTCCTCCCTCCTCCAGAGAGCCAGTTGTTAAACATTTACCAGCACACTATCAAACGTAATATTTCACATATGTCATTGCCTATGTCTTTCTTTTCACCTCTATCTCTATTATTATCCACCCATTTATTTCTCTCTATGTGTCTTTATTTGCTGTAAAAAAGTTTACTTTGGAAGCTGCTTTTGTGCAATAATATAGATAGAACTTTTGTCACCTCTGTATCTGTATTGCCATGTTTAAAGACTGGATGCTCTTTGCTGCTACTTAGGTAATTTTCTAGCATTGGACTAGAATATCTAGGGTGTAAGACATGTGGAAGTTCATTGTTTAATCATTTAATTAAGTGGGTTGATATATATATGTATATATAGATACACACATATATATATCTTTTATGCTTAATTTAGTTAATGGAAAACTTTTAAGTATGTTTGAAACAACTATGGCATGTAAATCTAATTTTTCCACTTTATGTCATGTTAACTCTAAATATAGATTGGTTTTTGTGATGAAAATTTAATGTGTGAATTGAGATGTATTGTTGGCATAAAATAAGTTGAGGCTTCAGGGATTTATTTAAAAATTATATATAATATCTTATTAATATTTTTATCTTAATTACATGTTGAAATTAGCGTTTGGATACATTGAGCTAAATAAAATATGTTCTAACTCTAATGTTGCCTGTTTTTTTCTCTTTTATAAATGTGCTTTTTAGAAAAATTAGAATCTCATGTGTGCCTTGTATCATATTTTTTCTTGGAAAGCACTAGACTTTAGATCATATGCGTTGACTTTCATTCTTTAAGCTTTTATCCCAAACAAAATGAACAATTATGATTATTCTCAACTAAACAATAACTTACTACGAAAAGTACACAGGGCATAGAAATCTCTCTAGCCTCAGGTGTGAATGTGTTCCACGCAATTGCCCTTCTCAACCTCTGCAGTCTCTGGTGGACCAATGTCTGTCCTCAAGGAAACAGCCCAAAGAATACACAAACATAGAGTCAAAATGGTGTTTAGCAATTTTAGATGACCTCTAAATTCTCAGTTTAGTCAGTATTTTTGTTTCTGCAGGATGGGAATGCTGTCACTCATTTGATACCTGGACTTACATACTCATCATCCAAACTTGTATAAATAGCTTTTCCATTTTTAATCAAGCAAGGCAAGAGTACCAAAGTCAACTTTTGGCTTGATTGCTTAATAAAGTACATGGCAAAATAGTCGCAAAAATGTGTCTCCAGTGTGTTGTTGGGCGTTGGTCAGAGTCATGTCTTGGTTAAAATGAAGAACTGATTATGATACATCTGGTGAGGACCCACTTTCTTGTCCATGGATGGCACCTTTTCACTGTGTCCTCAAATGATAAAATGGGCAAGGAGTTTCTCACAGGCCTCTCCTATAAGAATGCTAATCCCATTCCTGAGTGCTTTGCCCTGTGGTATAATCGCCTCCAGAAGGGCTGACCTCTTAACACCATCATGTTGGGGGTGAAGATTTGATCACATGTCTTTTGCAGGGACATTCAGACCATAGTAGATAACAAAGTCATAATCTCTGGAAGCTGTAAATGTGCTACTTTATATGGAGAATGAGACTTTGCAGATATGATAATTTAATCATCTGAAATGAGAAGATTATCCTGGGTTATCCAGTTGAGAACAGCATAACCACAAGGGTCCTTATCAGGAGGTAGAAGTAATAGTGTCATAGAGAGATCTGAGAATGAAAGTGGAGGTCACAGAAGATAGAGATGGCTGGCTACTAAGTTGGAGAAATTGTGTAAGTGTCATGCACAGCAGATGGCCACTAGAAGCTAAAAATGGCAGGTGAAGCGATTTCTCCTGGTGTATACAAAAAGAATGCAGCACTGTGCCTCCATTTCAGTTTGCTGACCTCCAGAACTGTGCGAGAATGAATTTGTGTTGCTGGAAGACACTGAGCTATTGTATCAGCAATAAGAAATAAATAAATGCATTTACAAATAGATGAATGAGTTTTGAATTGAGTCAGTGTTCCAGCTGTTTCATCTGAAAAAAAATTGAAATGCAAGAAACATTCATTAAACATATTTTCTTAAATGTTTGGCATCAGGGATACTGAGATAAATCCTTTCAAAGATCTGGCAACCAGCATAGCATTTAGGCAGAATGAGTAGGTATGGTGGTGGGTGGAGTGGAAGTGGTCAGCTTTGCTGCAGTGCATACTATGTTCTGTGATATACACAGATAATAATATAGACAGAAAAGTGTTTCAGGCTAAAGGAATAAGGTAAAAACCACTAAAACTTGAAATATCATTGAGTATGCAAGGAAAATGCATTGTTTGTCCATCCTGTTGTGGGTAGTGGCCTAGATAAGATTGCAGCTGGGACAGCAGAGCAAGCATGTGGTCTGTATTCTGTGCTGCTGTGGATAGCAGGTGTTGCCATAAGGGTCTCTCAGAAAAGCGATGTCATGAAGAATAAGGACACTTATTAAAATTGTGTTTTAAATAAAGGTGACCATCTGCTCACTCAGGCAAAATGACAAGCTTTCTTTATTCACTGTTGGTTTATATAGGCAATCTTGTGCATGTGCACTATACAGCAATGACCTCATTAATTCATTTAAGCATCTTATGATCACCCGCCCTGTAAGTAGCTCCTCCCTGGTAATCAGATAATCCAACCAACATACACTGTTAAGCATAACCCTTTCAACATAACCTGGTTTAACAAAAGTTAATGAAGAACATGTCGTCAGTTATTACTTTCTTTGTTCTTATCTGATGAAGCCTGAGGCTACTGGGGAAAGAGACAATTTGACAGTTCTACTGAGCGTGTCATTTGGAGGCAGTTACTTCAAATCTTTAAGCAAAGCATAAAGAAACTTCATGGGCATACAGGAATTTGTGTGTAAACCTCTGCTCCCATGTAGGCCTTAAGTTGGGGGTGGGGGCGAGTTGCTGAAGCCTTTTATAAGGAATTCTCAGGCTGGACTTCTCAAAAGCCCTTCATGAGCCCAGGTTTCATCTGTGCCATTAGATACCCATATGCATTTGGTAAATTCCTCTTCTTTTGAGGTCCCTTAGCACATTTCCATTCCCGGACCCATCAGCAGAGACCTTCATCACTTACCACAGATCAGGAAAGGTTACTGATGGGCATCTGGCCAGTTTTCCAAAGGGCTTTTTCATTGACCTTATAAAGTCCACCTTAATTCCTTAATACAGTCTGGAAATGCTATTCCAGCCAAAGCCTTGGTCATGTTAGGCCTGCAACTAAGCTGGCTACATGGGATTCTGCCTCAGTTTCTTACAAGTATGCTTGCACAAAGTCTTTTCACTGCTCTGTCTCAAACGGCTTTTTTGGCCAGAGGGATATAGGCGTTTCACCTATAAGCAGGTGACCTAATACTTTCTAATTGGGGAGGAACAAATGTCTTATGATTGGGGGGAACCTAGCATTTGAGAAAACCTTAAGTCAGGGAAATTGATTTGAAGACTGACCAGTTGTGCAAATCAGGAAGCATGAGGCCTAAATTAAGGCAGTGTTAACACCAGTGAGAAAAGGAGAACTTTGAGAGTTAACAGATACAGCTGAGGAAGCTGGTGATTAATTAGACATAAATGAGTGACCTTAGAGGGTAATTCAGTTTTCTGGGTCGAGTAACTGGTGAATTTATCATAAATGAATTTGGAAGTAATTTAGAAGAAGAAATATATGAAAGAAATCTGATGAATTCAGGTTTTGAATAATTTAGCTCTATGGAGGTATATTTGACATAAAGTACATATTTAATGTATACAATTTGACGACTTTGGACATATGAATACATCCAACCATTGCACAATCAAGGTAACAGAAATATCCAACATTTTTAAAAGTTTTTTTCTGTCCCCTTTTTGTTTGTTCTTGTGATAAGAACACAGAACAAGAGATCTACCCTCAACAAGTTTTAAAGTACATATTACAGTACTATGCATACAACAGATATTTAGAACCTATTAATTCAAATTTGGGCATAGTAAGTTTTAAACATCTACTGGATATACAAGTAAGGATGTTTGATGAATAGTTATATACATGTCTCTGAATCTTTGTGGATGTATCACAGAGGTTATAGCTATAAATATTGATGTAAATAAAAATAGGAGAATGGATATAATTGTCTAAAGCAAAATATATATGACCAAGAATAGCACAGAAAAAGAAAATGCAAGCAGTGAATTTCAGCATTCATTGAACTGTAAAGAAAGGAAACCATTAAGGTAGAAAATTTCAGAAGAGAGAAATGTAATAAGATTCAAAGTTTGGGGGACTTTTGATTTATAAATAATAGTAACAAGTATTAATGTATTTCAGTATTCAAGTATTAATTTATTTGTAAAGATAAAAATTTATACATACTGAATACATGGACACTTTTGAATCTGATGATTTCTATGGCTTGATGAAAGTGGAAGTCATAGGGAGAAGGTGGAACAAGGCTCAGAACTGAGAAAATTCATATGCAGCAGAATGAGGGTGGTCTACTCTGTTCACTATTGTAGCTGAGAAATGAAGGAAAGAGCACAATATTGTAGTGAAAAAGTTCAAGCAAGTTTTCTTTTTCTTTCCTCCCCCCCCCTTTTTTAATCAACAGATGGCTTAAAGAGACTGATGTGAAATAAACTATAGGAAAAATTTTTTTTTTTCAAGAGCAAGACCCTTACTGTAAAAATAGCCAGTGTTGTGCTGAGCACCTGTAGTCCCAGCTACTCAGGAGGCTGAGTCAAAAGGATCACTTGAGCCCAAGAAGTTAAGGTTACTGTGAGCTATGATGCTACAGTACTCTACAGAAGGCAACAAAGTGAGACTCTATCTCACAAAAGAAATGAAAAAAACAATAGGAAGGAAAAACCAAATCTCTCAGAAGCAAATTAGAAAGTAGGCAAGGAAGGACTGATAATGATTAGGAAAAGAGAGACTTTATTATTTGAAAATGAAAGAAAAGAGGAGAGATGGTTGTTTCTGGTGGGTGTTAGTGGGAAGCAGAGACAATTCTCACCTAATGTCTTCAGTTTTCTCTACACAAGGAGACGTGAGCTCCCCTGTGTAGATGAGGACAGTTAGTAGAATGCTTGAGTAGACACCGAGGGTAAATGGAGTGTTAAATCCAAAAATGACAAATGAAGGATCACTAGATGACAAGAGAGTTTTGTGAGGGATAAAATTATAGTTATTGTGCTAGTGGGCAGAATTTGGGGAAAGCATCTGGTAATGAAACTATGAGAAAGATAGAAATTTTCGAGACTGGGTCAGGGTAGCCGTTTGTGGAGTGGTCAACTCAGGACTGACTTTGACTGCATGTAAAAGAACCTCAAAAAATGGAGACAAAATTACTCAGACAGAGAGGACTAGAGGATCCAAAGTTTCTAACTAGAACTCTGATGCTAACACAATCGCAGGAGACTCAGCTTCGTGCCATCTGGAAGAGGCTCCTTTTCAGTAGACTACCCATCTGGGTTCTTGGAATCTTGGTCTGTGAAAAAGCTACATCTCTGGATTGACTAGAAGTTCAAACATGTAAGATGGTTGCCAAATGGAAGTTATTTTAGCCTATAACAATAGGAAGTCAGTTTATGAAAAAGAAATAGCACTATTTTTCTGATTTAAAAGGATATGTTGGAATTTTTGTGTTCATTTCTAAATATCACATTTTCAAACAGGATTCTGACTAATGAGGACATATGCAAATAAAAGAGGCCATTATAGTGAAAAGGTGTGAGGAGGAGAGGCTGGGAAAATTGGGTAGAGAAAAAAGACATACAGAAAAGAGAAAATGATTAGTCACTTTCTTTTAGATATTGACCTTGTATGTAACAAATGAGATTGATTGGATATATTCCCTATAGCTCAAAAGGAAAAATTCAGAATCAATGAATAGAAATCACATTGATTCAGGTTTAAGCATAAAGAGGTAACATTTGGCAAATGCTAGGGCTCCCATGCTGATCATGTTCATTTATGAGGCCATGAGCCTATTAGCACAGGGGCATTTCAAGTAGAGTCTTATGAATACCAGTCAGTAATGTATTTCAGAAATTTTCAATCAGAAAATGTCCTGATATGGATAAAAAGTTAAGATAGAATTCCTTTATAAGTATTTTGTCTACCACTGTACAAGATTCCAAGAGATACCCTTATTCTCCACAAGAGCTTTTTTTTTTCTTTTTCTTTTCTCTTTTTTTTTTTTTTTTTTTGAGAGAGAGCCTCAAGCTCTCCCCCTGGATAGAGTGCTGTGGCATCACAGCTCACAGCAACCTCCAACTCCTGGGCTCAAGTGAGTCTCCTGCCTCTGCCTCCCAAGTAGCTAGGACCACAGGTGCCCGCCGCAGCACCTGGCTTTTGGTTGCAGCTATCATTGTTGTTTGGCAGGCCCCGGGCTGGATTCGAACCTGCCGCCTTAGGTGTATGTGGCTGGCGCCTTAGCCACTTGAGCCACAGGCACCGAGCTGAGATTTTTTTTTTTTCTTAATTCATTTCAGGTTAATATTAAGCTACAAATGATTAGGTTACATTGTTGGCATGTGTTAGGGAAAGTTCAAGTTATAGTTGAGCCCTTCTCCCAGGGGGTGTGCTGTATACCCTTACATTGTACCCATTAGGGAGAGCTTATCAATCCTTCCCTCACCTCCCTTATTTCCCTCTCCCCCACTTGAATTTAATTGTGTTTTTTCTCTCATGTGGGCATGCAGTTGTTTCATTCTTCTGATACTTTGCTAAGAGTCATAAAAATGGAGACTTTATATCTTTTCTATTGACCTGGATGGAGCTGAAGAACATTCCTTAAAACCTTCTTAAAATACCTTGCATCACAAAATCCCTATAGCCTGAGGACTTTAAGGACTAGAAGCAGTCACTGTGATGAAGTTTTCAGAGACTCATTGAAAGGATTTTCTCATAGATGTTCCTTCATTAGGACTGGAGGCCAGTCACCTGAGAGGCAGACTCTGCAGGCAGAATCTGGGCATCTGAGGAATTTTCTGGGAGGGCTTTGAAAGCAGAAAAACAGAGTCTGTTGTTTGGCCTTGAGGTCAGGAGAAACCTTTACCCCCAAAACTTGGTATTTTGTTTTTTAGGATCATTATTTTTTACCTTATAGTTAATAACATATTATGCATGCATGTGTTAGACTTACTGATGCCAGATGGCATTCTTGAGAAGTCAGTAGATTATAGATTAACTATTTGTACATGTTGTATGGCAGTAAAGATGCCTCATATAAGCATGAAAGAAATAAAAGGTTTTTTGCTACTTGCCTGAGTGAGCAGAGCCACCCTACTTTCCAGAGACATTCTGACCACTAGTTTATCTCTGAGACTCCAGCCCGAACAATTTACAGCGACAAATCCCCAAACCAGAGATGTTGGTGTGATGTGGAGAAAAGAGAACACTTCTGCACTGCTGGTGGCAATGCAAACTAATAAGTTCCTCTTAGAAAGATGTTTGAAGAACAATTAGGGATCTAAAAATAGAACTGGCATTTGATCCTACCAATTCTTTTACTAGATACATATCTAGAAGACTAAAAATCACCTTATAATAAAGATATTTGAACCAGAATGTTTATTGCAGCCCAATTCATCAATTCATAATTTCTAAGTCATAGAAGAAGCCCAAGTGTCTATCAACTCATGAATGGATCAATAAATTGTGGTATATGTACACCATGGAATATTGTGCAGCCTTAAAGAAAGATGTTTACATGGATGGAGCTGGAACATATTCTTCTTAGCAAAGTATCTCAAGGATGGAAGAAAAAGTATCCAATGTACTCAGCCCTACTATGAAACCAATTTATAGCTTTCACATGAAAGCTATAACCCAATTATAACCCAAGAAGAAGAGGAAAGGGGAAAGGGAGGGGAGGGGAGAGGGAAGAATGGGTGGAGGGAGGGTAATTGGTGGGATTACATGCATTTTACAAGGGTACATGTGAAATTTACTAAGTGTATAATATAAATCTCTTAACACAATAACTAAAATATGGTAAAGGCTATGTTAACCAGTTTGATTAAAATAATTCAAATAGTATATAAAAGCAGCACATTGTACCCCATGATTGCATTAATGTACACAGCTATTATTTCATACAAAAATAACTTGTGTTATTACTGTCTTGAAATATATGCAGTAAAAATATTGTAGACTGGAAAGGTAGGGATGTGTGTTGTAGTCCTGCTTCCAATTTAATAAACTAAATATTTAAATTATTACTTAAACATCTTGTCTTGTTTCTATTTGTATTTTTTAATATTATGCTCTCATTAAAGAGTGTTGATATTTAGAAAGATCCCTTCCATGTCTACGAATCCGCATTTTCCTTTTTTTTTTTATTTTATTTTATTTTATTTTATTTTTATTTTTTTGAGATGGAGCCTCCAGCTATCCCCCTGGGTAGAGTGCCATGGCATCACAGCTCATAGCAACCTCCAACTCCTGGGCTCAAGCGAGTCTCCTGCCTCTGCCTCCCAAGTAGCTGGGACCATAGGCGCCCGCCACAACGCCCGGCCATTTTTTGGTTGCAGCCGTCATTGTTGTTTGGCGGGCCCGGGCTGGGGATTCGAACCCGCCACCTTAGGTGTACGTGGCTGGCACCTTAGCTGATTGAGCCATAGGCGCCGAGCCGGTGAAATTAATTTTAACAATATCTTTCATTGAGCCCAATATATCCAGAACGTTGTCATTTCAACATCATCAATAGTGGGACCACACCTACACTGCATCTTACAAGGGTACATGTGAAATTTACTAGGTATAGAATATGAATGTCCTAACACAATAACTAAGAAAATGCCGTGAAGGCTATGTTAGCCAGTTTGATGAGAATATTTCAAATTGTATATAAAACCAGCACATTGTACCCCAGGATTGCATTAATGTACACAGCTATGATGTAATAGAAAAAAATATCATCGATATAAAACGTATTGATGACAGATTGCAGATTTTGGTGGCAATAAGTTAATCAAGAGGCTACTTTATACTTGTTCCCCCCCCCCCCACATATCTCAATTTGGATTTGCACATTTCAGCACTCAGTAGTCACCCAAGGCTAGTGCCTACCATTTGGGATAGCAGGGGTACTACCTAGTATAGTATCAATTAGCAGAAAATGTCCTGATTCCAAGTTTATGAAAACTGTTTCATTTTGATTTCACTGTTTTTTTGAAAATTTATAAAATGGAAATTTATTATGCAGGGAGAACTCTCTCTTTCTTTCTCCAACTTTTCCTTTTCCATTATTCATCAACTGGGTTGTCAGGACAACCCAGATTGAATTTGTCTACCATTTGTAGAATGACCACTCATTCCAGTTTGTCCAGGACCAAGGGTCGTCTCTGTCTGTATATAAGACTTCAGTGCTAAAACAGGGAGAGCTCAAAGGAAACTGGGATGACTTGGTCACCCTAAATTTAGAGGAAAATCTTAAACACTCCTAGGAGAGCCTGTGTGGCACATCCATTCTCAGTGCATCTGCCACCGAACCTAAAGCCTGAGGCCTCCCAGCATCTCCAGAAGCCAGTTTAGATCTTCACATTCTGTTGACTTAGGATTCTGGGAGTTGTCTTTGGAGATTAGGTAGCAGGCTTGGCTAGACTTTTTTTTGAAGGTCACTCTGGCCTTCTGGCTGCTGGCTTGACTCCCTAAATCAGGTGAAACTGATTAGTTCACCTGATTGTTTGAAATCCAAGTGTCTCGTGCACATCAGTTGTATGAAACTGTTCCATACAAAGACCTGCCAGGTTCTCTCTAGCCAGGAACAAGGCGTTGTATTTGCAGCTCCCCATAAAGGGCGTGGAAACTGGGAGGACCCTGTCTGTTGCAATTATCACTCTAAGTGCTGATTTCTCTGTCTACCTGACATGGCCTGAGACACACTTTCTTAAAAAATCGATTTAAGGCTCAGCGCCTATGGCTCAATTGGCTACGGCGCCAGCCACGTACACCTAAGGTGGCGGGTTTGAATCCCCAGCCCGGGCCCGCCAAAACAACAATGATGGCTGCAACCAAAAAATGGCCGGGTGTTGTGGCGGGCGCCTGTGGTCCCAGCTACTTGGGAGGCTGAGGCAGGAGACTCGCTTGAGCCCAGGAGTTGGAGGTTGCTGTGAGCTGTGATGCCATGGCACT
>CAUYQV010181915.1:0-32626 GCA_963574575.1 Galagoides demidoff
TTCTGATTAATTTGTCTTTCAAAGCTAGGTGTTTTTCTTGCAGACAGCAAATGGATGGCTTGTATTTTTTAATCCATTGAGCCAATCTGTGCCTCTTCAGTGGGGAATTCAAGCCATTACCATTTATTCAGATAATTGATAACTGGGTGGCACCTGTGGCTCAAAGGAGTGGGGCACCGGCCCCATGTACCAGAGGTGGTGGGTTCACTCCTGGCCCTGGCCAAAAATGGCAAAGAAAAAGAAAAAAAAAAGAGTAATTGATAAGTGTGGTAGTGTTCCATTTATCTTATTTTGTGAGAGTCCATTGCTTAGTTTTGTCTTTTGCATCAGGGTGAAAGTTAGATTCTGTCTTTTAATTTCTGAGTTCTTACTTGGCTGTTGATCCATTGTGATGGTCAGTGTGTAGAACAGGTTGAAGTATTTCCTGTAGAGCTGGTCTTGTTGTGGCAAATTTCCTCAATGTTTGTATATCAGTAAATGATTTGATTTCTCTGTCAATTTTAAAGCTTAGCTTAGCAGGATATAGAATTCTGGGCTGGCAATTGTTCTGTTTAAGTAGGTTAAAGGTAGATGACCATTGTCTTCTTGCTTGGAAAGTTTCATTAGAGAAGTCTGCAGTCACCCTGATGGATTTGCCCCTGTAGGTCAACTGGCACTTACTCCTGGCAGCTTGCAGAATCTTTTCTTTTGTCTTGACTTTGGACAGGTTCATCACAATGTTTCTTGGAGAAGCTCGGTTAGAGTTGAGGCAACCTGGGGTCCAATATCCCTCTGAAAGGAGTGCGTCAGAATCTTTGGTGATATTTGGGAAATTTTCATTTATAACATTCTCTAGTATGGCTTCCATTCCCCTAGGGCATTCTTCTTCCCCTTCTGGGGTACCTATAACTCGTATGTTTGAATGCTTCATAAAGTCCCATAATTCTGTCAGTGAACATTATGCTTTCTCTCTCTTTTTTTCTGCCTCTTAACTATTTGAGTCATCTCAAGAGCTTTGTGCTCTATCTCTGAGATTCTTTCTTCTGCATGGTCTAATCTGTTGTTGATACTTTGTATTGCATCTTTAAGTTCCCTAATTGACTGCTTCAGTTCCTTCAGCTCTGCTATATCCTTTCTATATTCTTCATACTGTTCATGTCTAATTTGATTCTGTTTTTGGATTTCCTTTTGGTTATTTTCCACTTTATCAGAAGTTTCCTTTATGTTTCCATCATTTCCTTCATTGTTTTTGTCATCTGTGTTCTAAATTCCCTTTCTGTCATTTCTAACATTTCTTTATAGGTGGAATCCTCTGTAGTAGCCACCTCACGATCCCTTGAAGGGGATATTCTGGACTCGTTTTTCATGTTGCCAGGATTTTTCTGCTGATTCTTCCTCATGGGTGTTTTATTTTATCTGTTTCCTTGCCCTAATTTTCCTTTCACTTCCTCTTGCTCTTTAAATTACCATGCCTCTGGACTAAGGTTTCAGTGAGTCCTTTTAGTACTAGAGCAGAAAGATGGGAAGACTAAAGAACAAGAAGGGAAAAAGAAAAAAAAAGAGAGAGAGAGAGAAAGGAGAGGGAGTCCATAAAAGGGAATATTACAAAAAGAAGAGAGGCACAGAAAGAGGGAGACAGGAGCAATATATGTGTATGGTAGGGTACTTTGACCCAACCTTAAAACCCCCCAACCTCTGGGGGTTCCGGTTAAGTGGTTCCCTTGAGGTCAGCAGCTCTTTGCTAGCCTGTTTGCACACAGTACCCCACCTCCATCAAGGAGAGAGGAAAGACAAAAAAATGCTATAAATCAAACCGAAACAAGTAAACAGAAAACTTTATGGAAAAAAATGGGGGAAAACCAAATAGTAGGGTAGAAACACTAGCAAAAATGAAGTTCTAATTGTTAAAGAATGCAACAATAGAAAATTATATTTAAACTGAAAAATGAAGAAAGAAAAGAAAGAAAAAAAGGGAAAAATCTAGAGGGAAATGTTAAAATTTAAAAAACAAACAAAAAAACAAACCAATATATATATATATATCTTGCTGAATATGTCTGGGCAACAGGTGATCTTCTGGGCTATGAGATCTTAATCACAATTCTTACATGGCTATATGAGATAGAGACTGGAGGCCTCTGCTGATTTCTCAAACCCCACAGGGTGGAGAGCATAAATCTCTCCTCAACTCGCTTAAAAGTCTCTTTAAACTGCTAACCTTGGCTAAGCTGAAGATTTCCCAGGAAAGCACTTATTACTGGAATCACTCCTGAAGTGGCTGTCCATGTACCCAGTGTGCCAAAACTAGTCTCACTCTAATGCCCCTGAGGGCCAGAGGCTATAAGGTGTTTCAGTCCCTGCCTTTAGGCTGCTCAGTTACTAGATTATTCAATCCCGACCAATCCTTGCTCTGTGACCCTGAGCGGGGAGCTGGCTGGGGGCAGTTATCCCACAATGGCTCCACATGGCCCACAGCCAAACACTATTAGCTCCATCTGGCTCAGGGGCTCAGTCTGGGGCCCTAGACAATGCTTAAAGACCTCCCCACTCTTGCCCAAGTTCTCCCAAGATAGTTAACTGAGTGCCAAATCCAAAAAACCCCCAAACAGCTCACAGGTAAGGCCTTTCCAGTTTTAATCTCACTGCTGCTGTACTTACAGCTGCCAGCAGGATTAGACCAAATGAACACACGCAACCACTTGCCAGTTCTCCACTGCTTTTGTCTTCCTCATGGGGTCCAGAAGTGTCTCGCTGACTCCCTGTGTCCCCAAAGGGATGTTTCTGGGTAGATCCCACCAGCCAGAGATGCCCGGAGTCTCCTCTCCCCAGTCTCACTGTGCCCAGTTGCAAGGAAGTTGTTACTTGGCCACCATCTTGCTCCTCTCCCAAGAGAGTGGATCTTAAGCATTCTTACTAAAATAAAAATAAAAGGTAATCATGTAAGGTGATGGATGTGTTAATTAACTTGATTGTGATAATCATTTCACAAATTATACATATATCAAATCATCACTTTGTACACTTTAAATATGCACAATTTTATTTGTCAATTATACTTGGATAAAGTGGCAGAAAAAGAATATAGAAGAAGGTACCGACTGAGGCTAAATGGGGTTTAAAAAAAGATGATCTGATTCACTGAAATTGCCTGAAATGTAAAATTTAATTCTACATTCTGCACAGAATGAAGTCAGGACATTTGAGAATGACACAATGATAAAAGCTGCAATTCTGGCACAGATGAAGAGGCTCTTGTGACATAAAGTTTAGAAATAGTGACAGCTTCCTGTCAGAGGATGCTTATGTACTAGGCAGGATGCTAGGTAAATTACATTTTTAATTCATAAATAATATTTTAATATCTATTATGCAGCAGAGAAAATTGAGACCCATCTGTCCACCTTCACCCAGACTTTGAGTGGCAGCATCAGTAATCAAACCCAGGATTGTTTGATTTCAAATGAATGCTCTTTCATTGTTCCACAAGATTGCCAACACATTATGAAAAAATAGGTATATTTTTATGTCCAGAATGGTTAGTCCTGTCTTTGTTGAATGCATATTTCTGAGCTACATATTATCTGAAATTTTTCCATCAACTAAACACATTTTTAAGACACTTTGGGCATTATTTTCACTCCTCAGTCCCTAAAATAGTCTTCTTCCATGGGGGAACATCTTTCACTAAACAAGTAGAATAGCTTCTATATTGGTTGACTATCTCTGTTATTGCATTTCCCATTCAACTAATGAATAAGTTCCTTGTTCCATTTTCTAGAACTCTTAAGAAAAAAAAGTGCAAACTTCCAATTGGTCTCTTTCCCACTTATTGTTCTTTGGCTTGCCAATGATTTTAGCTAATCATATGCCTTTCCTCAAAATTAGTTTTACAGGGAACATCTCCAAATCTATAACCAGTTACTGAATTTATCAAACCATGGGGGTGGCAGGGAGAAGATAAGGGTAGAAGAGAAACATATGCAAACATGCACATGGCCCATATATATTTCAGTGACTTAACACAGGACCACACCCGTTTTGTCACTTAGCCATTCTGCAAAAGAGCTCAACTCACTTTGCAAAAATTAGATCAAAAAAAGAATCCATCAACAATCTTATTTCTTTACTGATAATCACTTGAAAAGTTCTGTTGACATTATATGCTGATATTCTCAGAGGAATTCTCCCTCTCTCCAAGATTAATTTTCATTTTTCTCAGACGTATTTCTTTCTTTCTTTTTTTTTTTTTTTGCATAAACCCAAGCAAAACAACATTCTAGATGTTCATGGAAAATTCTCTTTTTCCCTCTACAAATATTATGCTGAAATCTGTCATTCACTCTATGTCCCAAATCAACAAATGGTAAATATTTCAATATAGTAGTCTGGTATATTTCGGTATCTTCCTCTCTAAATTCCCTTTAAAGAAAGATTATGCCCTTCACTTAACTAAAGATATCTGCAAAGGAACTAAAAGCTGTCTGGAAAAATAAACTGAAGTGTCTTTGTTCTCCTCTATTGTCTCACACAAGGACCTTTGTACTTGCAGTAATGCTGTAGGAAACGTCTTTGTGTTCTATCAATAATACATTGAGGTACAGTTTATTTCATTTTATGTTGTTTTTACCTCTGCTTGGCAAACAAGACTCCCTCGACTTTCTCATTCAAACCAAACTGTAGAATGCTAATAAAACAAATCCAAACTAATAAAGCCCATTTCCTTTACATTAATCCTTTTAAAGTTATCAGGGACACACATCCCTCCATATGAATAGTACAATCAGGCACAAAGTAGGAAGATAAAATATGGATAAAGGGAGTATTAACATACAAGACTTTTAAGACAAAAGCAGAATGACAAAGGTTATACTGTACTTGATGACTATCTAAGACAGTGGTTCTCAACCTTCCTAATGCCGCGGCCCTTTAATACAATTCCTGTAGCTTGTGACCCACAGGTTGAAAACTGCTGATCTAAGACATGTGTTGGGTGGAGATTCCTGTCTACAGGAGATATTTCATACTCTTTAACCCTTATAACCTCTGCATGAGTATTATTTCAGCACCGATAAAAAGAATTTTTTAAGTTTTATTTTTACATTGATCAGCTTGGTTGGGAAAAGATTTCAGCCTACAGACCACAAATTTGATAATTGTTTTCCTCAGTACTTAGGAAGACCAAATGATTCTAGAGACACTTCGCTTTTCACAAAGAAGAATTTCCTTTAACATCTAGTTTAGTTAATTATAGCAGTCAGGGTGTGATTTCTGTTTATATCCCTCCGGGTGAATCTGCTCTGGCTGGGTTTGGGTCAGAGCTATTTCTAGGAAATGACTGCTACTTTTTCTCGAACTAAAACTTCTTTGCATTTTTCTTTTCCTTTTTTCCCAGCTTCATATCTTTGCTACTTTAATATGACAACAGGTGACTCGTGCATGTCTATTATGAGGCACCTAGGCATAATATATGATGCATATTTTCATTGAATTATGAAAGCCACTGTATTAGACTCTTTAGTTTCAAGTGAAGACAATCAAACTTGGTTTGAATTAAGACCAACCAATCAGACAAACAAAAAGAAAAAAAGGAAATGCATGATGAGAATACAGAGGTGTCGCATGGATTCTTGAGCAAAACTGTTGGATTTTAGAAAGCACTGGGTGTGGGAATGCAAAGGCAGCCAGGAACCTGTGGGGCACTCTCCCCCACCTATTGTTCCAGTTGATTCCATGACTTCAACATCATCTCCCTGGAGAAACAGCAGCTCTACCCACTATATAATACAGAGGGAAGATGGCCCCCAACAACTCTCAAATTTTCAGGTAACAGCTATTTTCTCATGGTATAAGAGCTTTCTCTTGTTCCCAATTCCAGATTCCCAGGAAGGGAATCTGATGGGAGGCAAATTTTGTAAAAATTCCTATGCCTCTTGGGCTGGTTGTCCAGTTAACAAGCATTGGGAGAACCATAGGGGTAGATGAGGATGGCAGTTAAGAGCATTTGTTGAGAGACTGGTAGATGTTCTGTGAAGTTTCTTCTCCACTGTGAATATGAGAGGATGGATTTCCACGTGTGCTGGAGTAGCAGAGCCAAGACAGGTGAGACTCCCACCAGCATATGAGCCCATACAGTTTTCTGAGCCTGCGGAATGATACGGCTGCCGTCTGGGATGTTCACCAAACAAGTGCAGTGTCCAAAGTGGTTTATAGTTTCTCAAAAAAGGTGGGATCTGGTCTGTGTGGCATTTCTGCCAGGTTTGATGCTCTGTTGTGTTGGGATTACATTCTGCCTAGATTTAAGACGTCAGCTTGGTATCCGTCCAGCTGAGGATATGATGCATTCTAGACACGTGATTTCTTCTCTTAAAGCCTCGCAAACATGTGAATAGCGCTATCCAGAGAATGTTATTCCAGAACTGAAGTTTAATACACCTCAAAGGAGATTTCTTTTTTTCTTTTTCTCTGCAGTTTTTTGGCCGGGGCTGGGTTTGAACCCGCCACCTCTGGTATCTGGGGCCGACGCCCTACTCTTTGAGCCACAGGCATCACCCTTAAAGGAGATTTCTTAGTGAAAAAATTTTAACACATACATTACATCAATGTGTCCAAATAAAAAGAATAGTGTACAAATAGAAACAAACAAACAAACAAAAAAAGATTTGGTTTGGGTGATATATTGTCCCACATACAAACAAGTCCTGATTCTCAAAGATATCTTTCCTTTTTCTACAAAAGAACGACAATAAAAAGTCCTCTGGACTATGTTGTCAGAATTCATAAACGTGTTCTAACAAAAACTAATCAAAACCTCACTGTACAGTTAGTCCTTATGTGATTTCATCCTTTCCCCATACAAAGGGAGCACTAGGAACTCATGAGGGTATGTACACTGGTAGGAGGTATTGGCAGTGTACTTCAGGGCAACCAATGCTGATTTCACTGCTGCTCAGATAGATGTTTTCTTCTTGATTCTTTTTCAAGGGAGAAATTAGATCCTAGGTCTATACCTGTGCTAATCCACATTGCCCCTACACCAAAAGCAGGGAAGGTTATCACTGGCTTTGATGTGTAACAAGCATTAAAGGTGGTGAGATTTTCCTTCTTGCTCTTCTCTTGCACAATCTCCAATGAGTTATACTTTAACTCTATGTACTGGACATAATGAAAAAGAGCAATGAGTAAAGAGAGGCATCCTGTCATTTACTAAACTGCAAGACCCTGATTTGTTTTGTGCACATACACAGTCACGTTATCCTTGCTGGGTTTTAATTAGATTTAGAATGTTTTGGTAATAACCCATTTATTTTGTGTGCTTATTGGATTGATGTCTGTCTTCCTACTAGACTATGTGTTCCTGAGGACAGATACATTCTTCTGTTTAGTAACAAGTGGAACCACCAGCTTAACCCAGGGCCTGGCAACATAGTATGGGTGGGAACCCTACTCTGAAGGCTGACTATAGGTTTTGAATCTCAGCCCTGAGGCCTCAGGTAAACTATGCAACTATGTCTCAGAGTTCTCTTCGTAAAATAGAGATACTTTCTACATGATGATGAAGCCGTCATGAGGATTCTAGTAAGTTACAAATAAGCACTTAGAAACAGTGCTGAAATGGCTTGGTGTGGTGGCTCATACCACCACATACCACTTGCATACCCAGGAGTTTGAGGTTGCTGTGAACTAGGACACCATGACACTCTATCTAGGGTGATAGAGTGAGACTCTGTCTCAAAAAAAAAAAAAAATCCTAGAACTCTGGGAGGTTGAGGCAGGTGAATCACTTGAGCTCAAGTATTTGACACCAGCCTGAGCAGGGCCTGACCTTGTCTCTACTAAAAATAGAAAAACTAGCTGGGCATTGTGGTGGGCATCTGTAGTCCCAGCCACTCAGGAGGCTGAGGCAAGAGGACTCCTTGAACCCAGGAGTTTGAGGTTGCTGTGAACTAGGACACCATGACACTCTATCTAGGGTGATAGAGTGAGACTCTGTCTCAAAAAAAAAAAAAAGTGCTGGCACATATTAAGTGCTATATAAATGTCAAATAAATAATAGACCTTCAAATATTTGTTGAATGAATGTTTAACAAATTCTACAGAGAAGGGAATGAGAGGGGCATTTATCATCTTATAAGATTTGAGGTCTTGTACTTAGATGGCTCTACGTTTTGCCCCCAAAGCCTATTAGTTCTTTTCTTGCATATTATTATTTTTTTTCTTGCATATTAGTTTTACATAAATATAAATCCAGGGCATTACCCCATCTTCCCGCTAAATTGGCTCGAGAAGCTTGGGTCCTACTATGTGTGGACCTTAGTTTATCTGCTGTACGAGGAAAGGGGAAGTTCCTTTATTAAGAGAGAAAAACATTGGGATTTTTTTCCCCAATCACCAGTTCTCTCTAGACATGGGAAAAATCATGGTGCCTTAGTAAATTTAATTTTAGTTTCATCATAAAAAGAACACATATTCATTACAGAAAAATTTAAGAAAATGTTCGTAGAGAAATAAAACAAATCATCCATAGTCAAACTACATTGAGAAAATCACTGTTTTGTCAGAAGTGTTATGATATATTAGATCCCAGGTTATAAATAAAAAAGCACAATCACCTAAAAATTGAATTATAGTAAACATTTTATTCTAGTATATTCTTCACTTACACCGTGAACATCACGTCCCCATGTCACTAAATCATCTTCAAAATGAGAATTTTTATATAGTTGTGTATTTTCCATCACATGGATAATTTGTTTTATGACTCCAAGATTTTTGGATATGTAGAATGCTCGTGATCTTTTCCTTTTATAATGATGTTTGATTGGCATCTTCAGAAGAGGACAAAGGAACTTTACCTGAAAAAAATCCCCACAGAAGTGAAATCCCGCCCAAGGAGTATTTATTTCTGATTTCCAATTTTCCTATCAAATTTTAGTAAGGTTACATTTGATCTTTCAGCCTTTATATCTTGCAAAGTATTTTTTTTAATGCCAAAAATAGGTTCACAGCACTAGGATCACCATCTCTGCTCAAGAAATACACGCTGAGTGATGGACTCCTATTTGCATTCTCTGTGAAAAGTTTCAGAGTTGAATCCATAAAGCAAGCTCCAGAAAGAGAGGACAATTTGCAGAACAAGATACTGGAGCAAAGCGGAAAACTATTCAAAAAATAAAGGGAAAAAATACATGGATATGAAATTTTACTTTTTGATACTTGCTTAATAATGAAGAGATTGAGCTGTTGTTTAACCAATACTCAGGAATTAATTCTTGAGTTCTCATAGGGTCAAGAATTATAGAGATGAAAGGTTTTGAATTCTTACTTTATTGTGTTAGAAGTAGAATATGGAGGTACAAAGAGTTTAAATATTTTTTGTGTTAGAAGGAGAATATGGAGGTACAAAGAGTTTAACTATTTTTTCCCCAAGGGTCCACATGGAGTAAAAGCTAAAATCTTTGCCTGAGGTTAGCAAACCCTACCTGCTCTAGTCTCTCCTAGTCCCCAGCCTCAGCCTGGGTTGCTCTTCTAGAAGGGGCTCTGTCTTAGGCACACTGGCCTCCAGGAAGCCAGGACCTTGGGTGGCCCTTCCTGCTCCCAGGCAAGCACAGTGTACCTCCCTGTCCACATGCTCAGCTGACACCCCTTCTCTCTCCTCTAATCCCCAACATTCCCTCCCAGACCTCCCCACTCTGGTTGCTGGGCTCCTGCTAAGAAAAATAGGATAAACAAGGAGAGAAACCAGGAGGCCTGCATTACACCATACTGTCACTTAGCAGTCTCGGCACACGTATTTTTTGCCTATTTCCACAGTTCAATTTTCCCTCTTCTTACCTCAGGTCAACCCATCACCCGCACATGAGCGTTCCTACATCACTCAAGCAATACTCCCTTCCTCTTCTACATCGGCAATTTTCCTTCTCTACTGGATCTGTCTCATCCAAAGACAAACATTATTTCTTCCATATTAAAGAAGTAAAACCCACAAACACCTGTGACCAACCATCCCGAAGTTACTTACTTACTGCCGCCCCATCCCTTAGCTCCCCAATATAGTAACATGCCTTAAAAAGTGGCTTATGCTTGCTTGCTCTGATTCTCCCCTTTCTATTGTCTTTTAAGCTAACTCCATTCCCAGTTCTTCTCTTGCTACCCCACCAAAACTGCTCAAAGATACTCTGTTAAATTCCACGGTCATTCTGCAGTCCTCATGCTATTTAACCTGTCAGCAGACTATGACAGAGTTGATCAGGGTGATTTCTCTTTTGGCTATGTTGCTCCATTTGGTCTTTGGGACATCACACTTTCTTGTTTTTCCCTTTTCTCCAGGGGTTTCTCTCTCTCAAAGATGTTGCGGGTCCTCTTCTTCTCCCCCAGGGCTTAGTCTTTGGCTCTGTTATTCTCAGCTCACGTACTCCCTGAGGGGTGAGATAACAGATCCCTCTCCTGAACATAGAACTCTTATATCCAGTGACCTATGGAGCATCTCCACTTGGATGCCGAATGACACCGTGACATCCTCATGACCAGAAGTGAACTCTACAACCGCCTGACCCCTCCATCACCAAAGCTGTTCTACTCTCTGATTTCTCAGCTGATGGCAACACTGTTTGTCGACTTGGGTAGCCGGTAATCCTTATCCTTCTGCGTCCCATATTCAACACGAATATGGGACAGTGGCTCAACGGGCAAAATATATCCAGAAGTTGGCCATGTCCCATCACTTTTACCATCTTTATAAATCTGGTCCATGCCACCATCCTCTCTTGCCTGGGTCTATGCAGCAGCCTCCTGCCTGTTCATCCTGCCAGTGGTATTTCAGGAATATAAGTCAGATCATGCCAGTTTGCTCTACATTTCACTCCTTCACTCCAAGCATTAGAACATCAACATTCTCACTTTGGCTACAAAGCCCTACATAATCTCATTCCCCCCAATACTTTTCCAACCTTCTCCTTGTTCTCTCTGCTCCAGCCACCCTGGTCTCCGTGCTGCTTCTGAAACGTGTTAGGCCTGCTTCCCTTCCAGAGGGGTTTTTGCACTGGCTGTTCCTTGCCTGCCTCGCAATTCTTTTAGGTGACTTCTGGCTACTTCCTCTTCCTCTGTTCAAAGCTTCTTTTCCGGGAGCTCTCCCTCCAGTCCCCTCCAGCGCTCCTGCTCCGGGCACTCCCACCACTCCTGTGCTTTCTCAGTCCCCTCCTACGATGCACTATTTGTTACAGCAATTGTCAATTTCTAACACGAAATACAACTTGTTAGCAAGCAACGCAGTACACATGTGGGTAAAACCGGAGGACTTTCTTGGGGGGAAGTTGCCTATGTTAAAATCAGTGTTAGGTCACATAGCTGAGGCAGCAGAGGGGGAGGTTGTAGCCCTGCTCCCGAGCAGGTGAGGAAGGATAACAAGGAGACTTCTCCCCGGGGAGGCAGAAGGCAGGACTGAGGAAAATTAGGAAATTAGGGGTGGAGACGGAATGCACAGGGAGTAGCAGGAGAAATGAGGCGGCTGTGTCCCTAAAGCAACAGCTACCTGTCGATGTGAGGCCTTTAGGCTAAACTGTCTTAAATAAAATAGGAGGGAGGGCCAGATATTATGTGAGCAGGTAGGGTTTAGAAAAGTCAATGTGTATGTTAAGATAAGCCATTTATATAAGTCAGCAGATTCCCTAACAAAAAGCCCTTGAAAGAACCAGGGCTTGCCCTGGCAGGGAACATCCCTTACTGCTTAGTGGTCAAGAAAGCACCGGAGTGGAGCCCTCCAGCTCTTCATCCCTAACCTTATCCTTAGGCAGTTTCTGCTTCCTTCCTCTCTGTCCCAGGGGGCCTGAGTTCCTTGCGCCTTGGGTGGCATGATTCGTGATGCAGATCAACCTTGAGTACCCTGATCCTCACAGTGCAGGAATGGCTGTGTCTTGGGAGTTTTGTGGGAGCTATGGGGAAGGATGATCTCTCTTTTACATTGGCGATAGTGCTGGAAGCCTGCAGCCACCATGGTGGGGAAGGGCACAGGAAAAGGACTTGGTGGAGAAGGACGTCAACACAGAGGATGGGGTGGGGTGGGGTGGGGGAGGATGGAAATATTTGAAGAGACAATTCACACCTGCATCCAGTTTTGCCTTTACACTTGTACATCGAGTGAGGCAATGAACCCCTATGGCTTAAGGCAGTTTGAGTTGGGTTTCTGTCCCTGGCAAATAGAGGAGTGTGACAAACTCCTGATATGAGGTAACCTAGAGAGCTGATGATGCATGAATCACGCTAAGTGCCTTACATTCTAACTCATACACTCCTCTAAGAACGCCATGAGGCCAATACTATTCTGTGCACATTTTATAGGTGGGAAAACTATAGGATCCAAGTCAATGGTGGATTCAGAATTCAAACTCATGCTGTCTAGTTTCCCAACTCTTGCCCCTCACCACTACATCCCACTAGTCTAAGGATAGAATCAATTGCAGGGGAACTTTGATGGTTTCCAGAGTGACTAGTCTGGGCCCAGCTCCACACGGGTCAGAGCATTTCTCTGTGCTTACTTCAATAGAACATTGCCTCCTGGAGGGCAAGGCCTGCCTTTCATTCTTTAAACCCCAGTGTCCATCGTGTCCTTGGCCCATGATTGTTCAGTCAAGATGGATGGATGCTAAACTGGAATGGAAGGCAGGAATCTTTAAAAACAGAACTGTAGCTTGCTTATAGGATAGAAAATAAAGGTCTAGAGCCAAGAATCTCCCTATGCCCCCTCCCCCCACAAAAAAAGTGTGCACATGCTTACACAAACGAGCAGTCTTGCTGAGGGACAGACCCACGGGGAGAATTGCACATAGCACTGCGTAATAAATTGCAATCCACTTTCCAAAACTAGAAATTTTTTTGGTCTTTTTTACAATAGCTAGGGCTGCTGCTTAAGCCATCAAGGAAATCGATTTTCTGAACTCTCTTGGGGTCCCATGTGGGGTCCAACTATACCCTCTGTGTGTGGCAAGTTCTATCCACTTTGCTGCCTGTGCCCCCTGGGTTCTGAGCATGGGTTTCCTTCTGTCTGTCCCCCCAGAGCCCCCACCTTCTTTCAAATGTCCGTTCTGATCAGATGGACAAGTCAGGCTTTGCCCAATTAGTCCACTTTAAGTAGCTTACCCTGTACTTTATTAAAAGCAAAATCCACATTGGCTTGACAAGATTAGAGGAAAATATAAAAATAAATTACTGTATTAAAATTAATTAAATGAAAAGCTGTATCTAATACCAGGAAATGATGGACTTCACAGGAGCAGTGAAGCCCTTAGTTCAACAAATGATTTTTAAAATTCCTAAAAACTCCCAACCCGGGGCTGAATTAAATATTCTACACCGAATGCAAAAGCAAAAAGATGTTAATTTTGGCTTTTTGCACAAAGTGAATAAAAAGTTCATTCTGCTCTTTGCTCTGCAGGAAAATTCTTTTGATTGTGGCACCATTCCACAGGCTGGGCGTTATAAATAACACCACCTTGTATTTAGGGAACGATTGGGCCTGGCCGTCTCTTATAAATTTTGGAAATATTCACATGAATGAAACAGCAATTGTAACGAGGAACAAATAGAAAAGACCACAGGTTCAACTGCGCAGTTTCACATTTATTGAACACCTATGAGGAGCCAAGTTCTAGGCCAAGTAGTGGGCAGATTAGAAACAAGGAGGGAAGTGACCAGGATTAGAATCTGATACAAAATGTCAAACACTTTGAAATTTCTGTACCCTGTCTCAATTATTTTTAGAGCTCCGCACTTGACAATTTAAAATTCCTTCATTCACTCAGCAACAATAGAAGGAACTGGAGTAGGATTTTAATGAGTATGAATCAGCTGGGAAAAATGAAGTCCAAGATGGAGCGTGATGGAAATAGCTGGGGACCTTTATTCTTCACTTGTATCTTGGATTTCTGATACAGATAGAGTTTGGATGTTTCTCCCCTCCAAATCACATGTTGAAATGTGACCCCCAGGGTTGGATGGTGGGTGATGTTTGGGTCACTGGGGAGCAGATCCATTAGGAATGTCATGGTGCCCTCCCTGCTATAATCAGTGGGTTCTCACTTTATTCGTTCACAGGAGAGCTGGTTGTTTAAAAGAGCCTGGCACCTCTTCCTCTCTCTTTTACTCCTCCCACCGTGGGACATACCTGCGTCCCCTGCACCTGCTGCTTTGATCGGAAGCCCCGCTAAAGCCCTCACTAGCAGATGCCAGCACCATGCTTCTTGTACAGCCTGCAGAACCCTGAGCTCAATAAACTTCTGTTCTTATAAATTACCTGGACTCAGACATTCCTTTATGACCTGCAAAATGGACTAAGGCAGACACCACATTCCCTTTAGAAGTCAAGAAGTGTTTTGTCATTTTTCCTCTGGGTGGATGTTGATAAGGAGGGTGCTGGGTGAGAGCTCAGAGCCAAGGCTCAGGCTGTGTCTTCCTCTCCTAATGCAAGTCCTCACCAATGCCACCACACCCCAGTAGGAAAATAGAAAGGTGAGTAGCGCTCAGGACCAATGTTAGATGCAGGCTGCCTAGGCAGACCCCAGCCACGTTCTTAGGATCCTGTGATGCAGGGCCAAAAATTCTGCCTCTCTGGGCCTCTATTTCCTCATCTGTTAAAAGGGGATAATCAAAGCTCTCCTGGAGCACACACATAGGTGAATGGGTCAGTCCAGGCAGCACGTACAGCACAGTGTGTGGCACCCAGTGCAGAGTTGGCACACGTTAGGTTCCCAGGTGACCTGGTCCTGCTGTATTTTCTATGCCTCAATAGAACTTTAGTACATTTCCATTTCCTGTCCCACAAAGAGACTAGTTATTCCATAGCCCACACTCTCTCTGGCCTCATCACTTCCCGTCCCCATTCTTTTTTCTTGGAGTGCCTATTACAGAAGACACAGTACTGTCCTTCCCCTGTGCCACTCTCTGTGAGGGAAGAGAGTGATTTCTCCTGTTGCCTAATGTAGGCGCAGATTCCAGAATAGTGCCTGGCATACAATAGGCACTTAATAAATATTATTGTTATGAGTCAATAAGCTAGTTATTCTCAAGGACTCTAATATGGGAATCTTTCCCGGCATAAATCAGACCTGCGATTCTTTCTTCCTTGGACGTGAGCCTGTTATGAAAATGTTGAACATGCCAGCAGCCCCCAATCTGGATTTGAGGCAACCCACAGATTTAAGCATCCCTGGTACCTTGAGCTTTCATCAGAATGTTTTCTGATAGTCCCAGGCCCCTAAGAAATAATTATAAACTAGCCACCTGGGCCTCACAAATTGTGTGTGTATATTGAATAATTTCAGCAAAAATGTAAAAATTGGGAGATTTCAGGTAAAAATATATAATTTCAGTTTTATTTTAAATATCCAAAGTTCTGGCAATACTGAGCCCACACTCTTGGGCATCAACTAGCCAGCTCCAAGCAGCTGAACCCTCATTTACATGGAGTATTCGTCACTAGTTTGCTGCAGTCCCTGCCCCTCCTTAATGTCTTCCTGCAATTGTGAGCAAGTGTCAGTTGCAATTTATCATTGCGATTATGCAATTATTTTCCTAAGATTGGAAATATCTTGAACAAAAGTAGGAAAACAGAAGAATTGGTAATTTAAGAAAACTGAAGAAAGTTTTTAAAAAAAGGAAACAGATCGTTTTGACATGTTTGCTCTGGAACCACCCAGAAGGCTTGATTCTCGACATTACCTGGCCCCTCCAGGTATCTGAGTTTGCTTCCTCCCTCAGCCATCTTGAGTTTCTGCTAAATTGAGGAATATTTAAGGGTTTTTTTTTTCCTTGCTGATGTGAGGAAGACACATTTGGGTATCAACTTATTTTATGACATTTAACTTTATTGCAAGCAATGCTTTGAGTAATACTGCTGCAGGATTTTAATTCACAAAAAATTGTGAGAAATTGCTGCTTCTCCAGGATCAGAGACGATAGTCTGATTTGAAAGTGTTGGAGCATTTTATTTCTGATTATATACTACAATATGTTTCAATCAGTCTCTATCAGTGATAGGGTGCCATAGAAAAAATGGGCTCATGGTTAAATAGGACTAGAAAACACAGGCTGAAATAAAGTTCCATGTGTCACTTTTACTATAAATTGTTTTTACTCTTTTTGCAATATAAACCTTCCCCCAAACTCCTCAAAACAGGCCTTACAAATTTCTATAGGACTGACGGTTTGGTGGGCTCAGAAGTGTTGTTATGTTTTATTTTCTGAACTTAGTTTATTATAGCTATTTATAGACATCGCATTTTTTTTTAAATCACAAGAGTACTATGGTTTTTGATCTTTACTATGCATGGAGTACATTTCCCACATTTTGTAAATCAACTTTAAATTGCATCCATGAAGATATTAGTACAAAAATATCACTTATGTCCTAGATTCTCAAAGCGCTTGTCTAAATGTGCTAGGATAGACTTTGAATAATAACGGCTAATATCTCACATTTATTCAGATCTGACCCTTCCAAGGCTTTATACCAAGGCGTCACTACAGAGGGTTGTCCAGAAAGTACCGAGCCACTGTTAATACTATTTCCATCATACAAGGCTGAATACTTTCCAGGAAGCTCCAGTATAGTTTGTCTCAATCTTCACAACAATCTTTGCCCCCCCAAAGATTGGTAAATAATACCCCCATTTTATAAATGTAGAAATCAAGACATTCAGACATTAAATTATTCACCTAACGTCCCATTTGGAAGGAACAAAGTTAAACCATCAAAAAATATTTCATGTATGCCTGGGCCTGATGACTCAACACCTGCAATTCTAGTGCTCTGGGAAGGCGAGGTCGGGGGATCGCCTGAGCTCAGGAGTTTGAGACCAGCCTGAGCAAGAGCGAGACCCTGTCTCTACTAAGAATAGAAAAACTGAGGCAAGAGGATCACTTCAGCCCAAGAACTTGAGGTTGTTGTGACCTATAATGCCATGGTGCTCTAGTCAGAGCAGCAGAGTGAGACTCTGTTTAAAAAAAAAAAAAAAAAAAAAATATATATATATATATATATATATATATGTTTCATGTATGTGTGTTTTTTGGACATTTGTTCTCTTCAGTGATATAAAGAAATAGCTAACATTTATTTAAATGCTTCTTATGAGTCAGGCACATATGGATTTTATATGTAAATTAATCCTCCACAAGCTGAGTGCTTCTACAACTTTTTTTACAGATTAGGACTTAGGGTTAGGGAAGGCATGTAACTGATCTCACCGTAAGTCATGGGGCCAGTGGTGCACATCTGGACAGCAACTTCTATACACTTAGCTGCCATCCTGGGTATTTCTGAGATCTGCCTTGAACATCTGATCCTAACAAAGTTCTGTGAAAAATATTGATATCCAACTAGAGTTTAAAGTATAGAAGGAAATGGAAGGATGCTTCCCTAGAGCATCAGAACTGCACCACTAAGATGAACTGGAAAAAGTTCCAGTCAATCTTTTAACAATGCCAGTAAGGGTTTTTCTAGATTTACAGTGTGCTTGTGTGTCTATTTTGGTCTTGATGTGCAAACTCCTGCCTACTGAATTCTGTACGAGAAATCACACAGCCAACTGGCCATAGCTGCACGTGGCTGCAGTTGTTGGGTAAGAGTGCACATCCCTGTTCTCGGTAATGTCTTCCTGCAACTGGAAGGGGGTGTCTCAGCTACAGGGTGGGCCCACCTTGCAATAAAGAGGCTGGCAGGTTCCTCGAGAATGTCACAAAGGCCTAGAGGAAGGCACGCTTGGAGAGAAAACTGGAAGTGAACTCCGGAGCTTTCCAGAGAGCTCCCGAAGTAGGCCCTTGTAAATGTGAATAATGAACTGCATAGACTAGTTTCTTCATGCTGAGCTCAACACACATCTTTAAACATAAGATTGTCGAGGAAGCAGATACTCGGAAACCCTTTCATCTTAATTAAAGTTATGTGGGCTACGAAATACTTTTCCTTTATATTAAGCTCTTATTCCTGCGGAGAAATTTCTATTTGTTTTTATCTAATTTGAGCTTCAAGGTTAATCTCGGTTTAAGACTTTCACTCACTGGGAGAGACGGTCCATCCGGTTCGCCCCTGATCCATGTATATGCATGCATCCACCCGGCCCCTGCCGAGCTCCAAAGCCTCTTGCTGGCTGTGCATTCTTTACACTGCTCCCTTCCACAGAAAGAATGGGCTGTGTATCTGGGAAGGATATAAGGGGTGGGGAGGATTTTGAAAAAGGTCACAAAGCTTTCTATTTTAGGGAGCCACATGCTGCAATCCTTAAAATGTGGAGTTTCTGATAAAATTTGCTCTGTGATGCACAGCCCAAGCTTTGCTCGGTGGGGAAAGCAAGAGAAAGAGGGACATGCTGGAGACAAAGAAGGGGAGTGAGTTTCATTCCAGAAAGGGGCTTATGTAGACTTTGAAATGACTGAGAGATTGGGTTGCTTGGCACGCCGTGCTCCCTGATTTTCTTCAATAAATATATGTTTGATTGAATTGAACTGATGATGGCAATGACTTGTGCTTTTGATTTCAAAGAGAAAGTGAGAAACCATAAATAAGTTGCAGAAGATCTAACTTAAGATCTAATTGCAATTGCTTAGAATGTTTGGAGTGCCTGCCTTCCCTATAAAGTAGTAAGGTATCTTAAACCTCATTATGTCATCATTGCTTGAGAAGTAATCTGTGCAGAAAGTTGGTGAAATAAAAGAAGATTCTGATGTATCTGGTTTCAGCCACACCCTGAGACTGTGCACCTAGCTGACACCATTACCTATCATGGTACTGATCTTTCCACCTGTAGCTAGATGCAACTTCAACCCCCTTAACAACGACCTGCAGTTACCAGAACTGAATGATTGATGTTGGCGTGAGGGATGAAGCCTATTTATCACTCTGGGCCCCACGTTTCACATTTCTAAGGTGTTGTAAAAATATTTGGTCTTTATGTAACAGGTAGAACTCATTTTCCTGCTAAGGTTGACCTTGTTCTCTTTCTCTCCTCCCAATTTTATGCAAAGCTTCTAATAGCGGGCTTAGAATCCCATGGTTAGTTCTTTATATGGCCTCCAGGAGTTTATGTGGCATAAATCCATGAAACTTCTGGTAGACCATTGACCTAGGAGAAGATAGAATTCTGATTCAGGTATTCCTATTTATACCATAGAATGCTATTGAAAGAGTTTCTGTAGTGCATGAAGCAAATCAGTTTGCACTGAAGAGAACTAGGATTGCTGCACACACAATGATGTACTTTGAGTCAGGAAGACTTGGATTTACATCCTGGATGGGACAGCACTTGTGTGACCTTGGGAAAATCATCACACAAATCAGTGGCTTGGTTTCCCCCATTTATGATTAGAATGGGCTATACGCTTACTAAGGTCTGTTTGGGGGCCACTTCCTGGATCTGTCTGTCTTATCTCTGATATGGCATTCCTTGTCATATACATAAAGATATTTTACAAGATCACCTTCTGATTCATTTATCGAAGGCCAGATTGAGCCAAAGAGGAAAGAAGGGGAAACTCTGAGCAGGGGGAAGATAGAAGTCAGCTCCTCAGGCACAGTCACGTGGCATGGAAGACCAGCCCTCGTGTAATAAAGAATCCCCATCTCTTCCCTCGCTGCATTCTGAAACAGAATTTAGATACTATGAGACAGCTGAGAGATTGTGGGGAATTCTGACACGTGGCTCACCTTGGTGGAGGTTATGCTACAGAAAATAACTTTTGTTTTGAAGATCTTTTGTAATTTTTTTTTCATATTCAGGAGAATACAAACCTTGCAATAGCAATTTACCACATTTGAAGTCTATCTTTTAAAATTTGCAATCATTTTTAATTAAACCTTTTTGGAAAGGAAACTTACATAGTGGATCAAAAATAACAATGAAAATAGATTACTAATAAGGTTACTTCCGTTTCTTGTGTACCCTTGAACATCAATAATATAAACATGTCATTCCAGGCTGGACAGAGGGGCTCATGCCTGTAATCCTAACACCCAGAGAGGCTGAGGTGGGCATATTCCCTTCAGCTCAGGATTTCAAGATCAGCCTGAGCAAGAGTGAGAACCCTATCTCTACTAAAAGTAGAAAAATTAATTGGGTATTGTAGTGGCTACTAGGGATGTTGAGGTGGGAGAATTGCTTTAGACCAGGAATTTAAGGTTGCTGTGAGCTAGGCTGAGGCCATGGCACTTTAGTCTGGATCAAGAGAGACTCTGGTTCAAATAAAAAATCTATAACTACATCTCTAATTCTACCCCCTTTAAACCACATATGTATGCCTCTATGTACACACACACACATATATGTTTTCTCACTTTTAAATTTTGTTGTTGTTTTTTAGTTCAATATGCCCTGGGATCTTTCTAAATCAGTACATGAGTTTTTTTATTTTACTTTTGAAACTTTAATTGTTGGCATAGAATCTCATTAGATAGATATGCCATTCTTCATTTATTTTTTAAGATTCAGGTGGGCCGTCAGGGTGGGGCTTGCTATCTTGCCCAGAATGAATTTGAACTCAGAGCTCAAGTGGTCCACCTACCTCAGCCTCTCAAGTGGCTGAAATTACAGGTGTGTGCCACCAGGCTTGGCTTTCAGTTTTTATTTCACTAGTCCTCCTCAAGTCCATTTAAGTTGTTTCTAGGTTTTTTTGCTATCATAATGTTGCAATAAATATTTTCATTTCCATATCATTTTCCACATGATAATGTACATCTGTACCTGTAGGAGAAGTTCCATAAAGGCCAATAAATTAGATCGAAGAGTACATACCTTTATAATTTTCATAGATATTGCCAAGAGTGCTTCCATATAGGTTATATGAATGGACAATCTCACCAGCAATGTGTGAGATTGTCTATTTCTTCTGGTTTTCTAACAGTAACGCTGTAAAAGTCCTTTTAACATTTATATACAAATATATAACAAATTTTCACAATCTGAATATATTCTCTATCAGCAATTAGGTTAAGAAACAGTACATTGTCATGACCCCAGAAGCTTGCCCCTCTGGTCTTATTCTCTAGCCCCCCACACACACTTCAAAGGTACTTTGATTCTGACTTCCGAAAGCCTTAATAATTTTCTAATACTTGGAGAATGTTCTCTTTAGTAAAATATCACAAGAATGGAAATGTGCTCAATACTAATATGAAACCAGTAGATGAAGTTATACAAGTCCAGACGAGAAAAAATCAATTTAATTCAATCTGGGAGAAGAGGGGGCTGAAGGGGATTGGTGTGCCCCCATCTAATGGGCACAATGTAAGGGTATATGGTGTACCTCCTGAATGTGGGACACACTACAACAGGGACCTCACCTAATAAATGCAAACATTGTAAACTAATCATTGGCAATCTTGTATTAATCTGAAATTAAAAACAAATTTCCAATATCTGGTAAAATGTTAAATGATTACAGTAATAGTGCTTTATCTTCCACACATTGTTTTGCTATACACAGTATACGTATTGGCTCTCAGTAGAAATAATTTGGTCAGACACCTTCCGACCTGTTACCAGCCTTTTCGCCAAGTGACTCCAATAAACAGCTTCCCTTTCTTTCACAAGCACATTTGAAATGACATCCAACCCTGTCCATTATTTTGGGTCAATCTATTATAGTGATCATTTCTGTCTTTTGCAAATTGGAAAATTGAGGTAATATAAGATGACTTTTGCCAAGTGTGTAAATGATAAAATATTGAGTTATCAAGTAAACGGAATTCATTATAGCAGAAGAACTCTAGGGAAAACCCTCCAAAATAGTCAACCATACCCCAGAGTGCCTTAAACTCTAACAGAACAAAACTGCCACTTGAGGGAGACCCGCCATATCCAATAAGGTGTTGTGGGCCAACCAAGTAATTGGGGCTTTGAGTATGAACCCAAATCAAAGGTCAGAGGGCCCATGCTCTCTATCACAGGAGCTGAGCTGCGATCAAGGAGGTTCATTCATAGGCAACTCTGTTTAGTGTCTTCCAGAGTGACTAGCAACAGGATTTAAGAATCCTTAGTGGTTCTTCATAGCAACAGAGGGAAACTCAGCCGGTAATAAATAAAAAGCTGCCATATGCTGTTTCCTTTCCATAATTTCCACACTGCTAATCCTGTCTATTCTTGGCTCCATGCCTGCAGGCTTCCACGACTTCTCTATGACCATCCTCCTCTGACCTTTGCATTCCTACCTTCTTTATACTTCAGTGCTCTTTTATCCTTTTTTGGTTGAGCCAACCTATTATGGTCAAGAGTCAACTGGATTGGTGGTGTGATGACTGATGAGGGAATTACAAGAATTTCACCAAAAAAACCCCCTAGAAAACGTGAGAGTCTGCCTATCTAACTTCCCTGAGGACCTGCCTGGCTGATTGGTTAATGTGGAAAAACTAGAATATCTGGTCTCTAGACTACAGCAATTTAATTTATGATATGTACTTGGTTCCCAGAAAGATTTTAAATGACTTACCAAGACATACTATACAGCAAAGTAATGTAAGATAGGAGTAAGAAAGATCAGAAAGGGAACCACATGGGTAGTGACATTAAGTGAAATGAAGAAAGATTTGAACCACAAATGTTTGTAATTAAGTCTTTTGCACACTGTGCATGGCAAATACAACTCTAAAACTCTTCGGAGTATCAATAGGGAAACACGAAAAGTTACAAACCTGGCATGCTCCATAAGATAAACAGAAACCAGCTCCTTAGGAGAGGCACTATTTTTGATATTAAGGCAAGAAAGAAAAGTCTCCAAATGTTCTCATAAAGAAGGTGCTTAATAACGTGAGCAAGGGACACACCGCAGGTGTAACGCAGCGCTCCTCAGGGTTCTGGCTTCTCATTGTCCTTAGTCTAGTTCAGTGTTTTCAGCAGCACACTTGAACCCATAGTTAAACTTCTGTGGCCCACTGAAATTATGTTGATTAAAAAAAAAAGAGTAAAGAAAAGAATATGCTTATTGGGCTTTAAACATCTTTCAAAAATAGTTTAATTAATGATATTTAAACATTTTCACTGCACACCTAAGATCCTCTCATGGCATGCTGGTTAGAAACCACTGGTCCAGTTAGATGGCATTTTACCCAAGAACAGTGTGATTCAGGGTCACAGCTTTCTAATGATCAGAGGCAAATATGAGATGTCCCAGAAAAAAAAAAAGGTACCACATGACCACATATGCACCATTGAAACAAAGTGGTTCATGACTACTGTTGGCCTGGACAGTGGTTCATTTAGGTTTCTGGCTAGAGTTGGAGACATTAGTTTTAATAGTCTGTCAGGCTGAGAAAAATGGGTTGATATCCTATCATAAAAGAATGAGGTACTTAAGAAGTTCTCAGAATTTTCCTAAAGACAATTCACCCGCTTCTCAGTAGTAGTCAGGATCCTGGATTTACCTAGGACCATGACTATTATGTTCCTTAGAAAATGATTTTGGATTTATCCAACACTCTGAAAATGGGCAATTGAAGCCTAGAGCTTGAGAGCCATCTGAGTTCACCTTATATTTAGCGGCAAGAAACCTCGACAGAGTCCCCAGAGGATGTCTGTTGTCAGTCAGGAGATTTCCTGCTATGTTCTCCTAGATACACTAGTTGCACAAATATGTCTTACTCTAAGGACATAAATAAAATCTACACAATACATAATTTGTATTATCAGGCATTATCTTAATAGCTAAGTCCCAAATTAGACACAAAACCTTTCTCTAATTGCAGAATCTTCTTTGATGGGCAGGAAATACAATGTAAGCACCGAAACTCTAACGGTAGAAAAATATTCCTTAGTAGAAAGAGATAAAACATAGATCTACTATTCTTTTTGTACTTGATCTTTTGTGTTTGATCATAAATGCACATTGTGAAGAGATGCCTCAGACCTCCAAGCTAAACACTGTTTGCTACTCATTAGTGATTTATAAATGATATTTTCTCCCTGGTGACATATCTTTTGATATGATTCTCTAATAATAACATCCACCAATATTAAAATAAGAACATCCCCATGTATTGTGATCATCTTCAACCACATTTTCTCATGAAAATTAAATTTTAGCACACCAACTGATATTGTATGCATATATTTGTCTACCATCATTATAAATCTCCTAAGGGTCTCTATAAAATGATAGTTTTGCCTCTTTGCAGTAATTCTATCTAATGCTCCAAAGCAAGAAACTAATTACATGCTGACTTTTCACTAACTTTGATCTTTCAAATATCATACTATGGAGGTTCTATAGGTAATCATATAATTACAATTCACTAAATGAGTTGAAATTAGCCATAAACCTTTTTATTGAAATTGTATTAACCGTTTCCTCAGTAACACTGTCTTCACTTCTACTCTTTCCTACATAAGTTTGCCGAGATAAGATTTCAAACGAAAATCTGATTATGGTCACTAATGTTTATAACAAATGCCTCATTATAACACTAGAAGCGCCAATGAAGACGAATATGCAAAGAATTTCTTAAAATATGCTTAAGGAAAGGCCAAGGATAAACTATAGTGGTATAAGGAAATGACAGAAATTTCTCAGGGGAATGTTTTAGTCAGCAAGAAAAAAAAAATGACCTCACTTGCATTTTCCCATTGAGTTGGTGCAGTATTTCCTGGAAGAAAAATTGAAGACAATGGTTCCTTTCAGTATACCATAAGACTGCAAAAAGAAAGGAAAAAATTCCTGGATTTCTCCTTGGAAAATAACCACACCCTTCACTCCAGACTAATGGAAGTATGATCTAAGGATTGCCTCTCTTAAAAAATGACTACTTAATGAAATTTCTCTTGTTGGAAACAGTCGATATTGTTGGTGAGGTTAAATTCTTATTATAATTTTTTAACATTTCATAAGATACTATTGCTGTGAATTGTTTTTAGTTGGCCTTGAATGTTATACCTTTTTGTTGCTGTATTCAAAACCCTAGACTATGGTTCACATCTTTGAGTGATTTTGCTTCCCAAGGGACATTTGAAAATGTATGGAGATATTTTTATTTGTCCTGACTTAGGAGGTTCTTCTGGGGTCTAGTAGGTGGAGGCCAGAGGCTGCTAACCATCCTGCAATACACTACACAGTACAACCCTTGCGATAAAGGGCTATCCAGCCCAAACAGTGCTGTGGTTGAGAAACTCTGCCCTAGACCACATAAAACGAAGCAAGTATAGATTAGTAATGACGTTGAAAGCCTTAAAATGCAGAAACTCAAGCCTTTGGAGTGAGCAGACTGGTTGTGAATTTCCTCTTTAAAATTGACCCCAAAAGGTATGGAAAGGAAACATTCCATTGTTTGGAAAACAGCCCTCTACCTTTACCACGTTTATGAACCTTATTTGTCTAATAACATTCAGACCCGCACAAGATCCTGACCACCACATTCACATGAAAGCTGAGTAAACAGAGTGTGTTTTGACTTGTCATCAATCATGACATGTGATCACAGGGAATATTGTGTGCAAGAGGCAGTTGTTTTATCTGGAGCCACAGCCTTTAAAAAATTCAAAACAGGAAAGTTGTTTATTTGACACCACTCTTGACCTGACTGCAGTGTTTCATTCTAAGGGAAAGTAAAACATACACTGCTTTCTGATTATTTGTAATTATATAGGAAGTCTATTTCTCTGGTGAACTTTGTTACGTTCCTGAGGCCAGAAAGAAATAGGAAAAACTTATTAATAAAAAAAAGAAAACATCCAAAACTCACAACATGAGTGGGGTGTGACTAGTCATTATTTCCAAGCCGTTGGTGCAGAACCAACAGCAAATCTCTCATTTTATGAGTCTTCAGGAGTGTTGGGGATGTGTTTAGCTCTAGGAATTGCATCTTTTTGGAATCTTTTGGTCCAAAGAATGAAATCATATACGTAGGAGTAACAACTTGAAAACTGAGCTTCTGAAACACATCCATAAACCCAACACACAGGCCTTGGGTTGTAGGGAGGTGGCTCAACCCCACTGTTCCAGACATACACCTCACCTATTTTCCAAGCCTTCTTTCTTTGATCAGACTCACCTCCAAAAGCAACTCCTTCCATTCTGTTTGAAGACTGTCTTTTATTAACTTTGGTGGGCTAGGAGTGTTTGTATGCTGGGGCATTAATTGGTCATCCGGTGTGGTGCCTGGAGACCTGGCCCAAAAGGCACAGGTCGGTCTCCTAACCCAAGCACTCTCATTCGGGTACCACTCATCATCTACAGCCACTTGGCTTTCCAGTCAATGATTGGCAGGATATAGCCCTCTCTATTGGGTTGATATTTTTTAAAAATTTATTTGGACAAATGTCATGCAAATTCAGCAGTCATTTCTTTCTCATGATGGATACAATCACTTGTAACCTACTAAGAAGTTGATGAACCTAAGACCTAATGTTCATGAGCTAATATTACCATGCAATGAAACTATCACTTGAGCTAAGTATCTTGAGAAATCAGGCTAACAAAGTTTCTTTCCCATTCCACCTGTGCACACAGAGGAAATCCTAGTGGTCTCTAAAAATCATGTAGCTAGGGCAATGGTTTTTCCTTTTTTTTTTTTTTCTTAAAGTTGCTTAAGTAAGATGTAGTAAAAATGTTACAGTCATGGCTCTCATCTCAGTTTCCTCATCTTTAATTTAGGACAGCTGGACTAGCAAGTTTCAAATTTATGTGCCAATCATTTTTTGGGGGGTGGGTGGGTGGGTACATCTATAAATTCAAGTGTACCTTACTTTCTCTTGGGTCAATTATACCTATGAGGGGGTTGGAAGAAAGGTATCAACAAATTGGATATTTCTCTTTACATAAAAGGAAGGCAGTTGATGTTTTGGATTCAAGGATAAGCAATGAATTTATTTTTTACTTAATAAATTCCTTTGATCCTATTTTCCCCAGGGACTTGATCCTTGCTTTGTCTGTTTAGAATGTCACAGGCACCTTGTCAAATATCTTTTACCTTTAGAGACTCAGCACCCCTCCCCTGTACCAAAAGGTCACTTCTTTGTCTGTGCAATCATTACCCTAAGCATAGGTCTATGTTTCACAAAATCCACTGGTTTACAATCTACAACTCAATGAGTTTCAGTAAGATTATAGAGCTTATACTCACCACAATCCAATTTTAGAACAATTTCAGCACATCAAAAAATCCTGTCGTGCCAATTCACAATCACTCCCCATTCTTGCCTACCTCTACCCCCAGACTATGGCTTGCCACTAGTCTACCTTTGTTTGTGTAGTCATGCCATCCTACACTGCCTCCTTTGGGATTTTCCTTGAAAAGACTGTAAGTTCCTTGCCTTTTCTTTCCAATTCTTAGCGTGACTGTCAGGACATAGGTTATCAGTAACAGGTAATATTTACCCAAACTTCCATTCATTTGAAGTGTACAATTTAGGAGCATTTCAAATTCCCTCTAAATGTAGTTCCTAAACCCATCTTGGAGAGGTGAGAAATTAAGTAACCTACCCAGAGCCATGTCAGGATTAGAAGCCCGGGTTGTCTGACTCCAAAGCTAAATGAATGAATGAATGACTAATAAGGACTGGAGTTCCTACTCTAGGACAGGATTTCTTAACCCTAGAGAGGATTAGAATAAAGATCTCATGAATTTATTTGTAATGTTTTAGGTACATTGGCATACATTCCTGCAGCCATATTAATACATTTCATCAGAATTTCAGAGGTAGCCATGATCCAAAGATGACAGAGTTGCCTTGTGGAGGTGCAGGGGGCGGTGAGTCAGGGTCCCTCACTGTGCTTCTATCCCATGAGGATAAAAAAGTGGACACAACCTTGCTGTTCTGTGCTATGTGGGTCATGATTTGAGCAAGATTTTCTAAAAAGCTGCTTGCCTCAAACCTTATTCTATATTCAAAATAAGGAAGTTAATCTTACCTTGTGTATATCAAAGGAAACACCATCCCATTCTTTGCCCTTTCTTTGTTTCAAGCTGCCTGTCATGTCAATAAAGTTGTTGGGGAAAAAAAAAATTCAAATGGGAGAAAGGCTATAAATGGAGAACCCTTTAGATCCTTTCTTCTCCCTGGAGTAAATCCTTCCTTTCCCCCCAGAGCAGGGGTAAGTTAATTGTATTTGAATGAATAATTCTAATAAAGCGGTGACCTTTAATGCCAACTGGTGTTTTTAATTTTGATTCACTGTCAGTCACTCCAACGTGAACCACCTCAGGATGTGAGAAGTGGAAAGACCAGTATGTACACAGAGGAGAAAAACAAACACGCGGAGCTGGGTGCTGCTGGCAGGTAAACACGTAGATGGCAGATCTTACAAAGAGATGCGAGGCAGGGACTCCTCACAAAGGAGTCGGGAAAACAGTGTAAAATAATGAGAACCACAAGAATGTCCAAACCCAACTAGAAAATTTCCTTCTCATCAAGAAAATAATTCACTGCTCTTTGTGTAAAAGGTAGAAACAACAGAAAAGCAAAGGAACCAGACAATCAAACAAACAAAGCAACAACAACAACAAAAAAACCACACACCAGGAAACGGAGAAAAACAAAATCCAAAATAGAAGCCACCTGAAATCTCATCATCTCAGGCAGTCACTACTGTTAATAATTACGGAATATATCCTTCCAGTCTTTTTTCTGTATTTACATATATATTTGATGTAGGTTTCATGTCCACTTTTAAATATGTGTATAAAATGTTTTATATATGTAAATATATAGGTATATATGTTCATTTATTTGAAAAATTAAATTATACTGTACACATTGCTTTGTTACTTGCTTGAGAAATAATTTCTCAGTTTGTTTGTCTTAAGAATTCTTCAGTCATTATGAGTCACAAAAATAGCAGATGTCACTTCCTTAAAAATAAAAAAAAATAGTTTAAATAGTACAGAATCATCTAAAGCAAATTCAAAACTCAAATGCCTAAAAGAGTGAGACATTTAAATGAGAGTGGAGTTTCAGTCTGGGGCTGTGGAAATGGGAGAAGGTGCCCTGTCTTATCAAGGTGACAAAATTTGGGTTCACCATTGCCCACTCTTCCGATGTTAAGCCCGAGATTTGTATTGTGAGACAATTTTCCATTTTTAAATAATAGTCACTACTTCAAACCCAAACTCATTGATCAGTTAAAACATACCTTGTACCTTGGCTGGATTTTGGCCTATGGACTATTGACAACTCAAAAGTAAAATAGCCTCTTTGCTGGCTCGCCCTGCACCCCCTCTCACAACCAGCCTAACTACGGATACTTCTATGGAAGTATCTATCCTTCCATAGAAGCTGGCTGGCTTTTCTCAGAGTATATTAAAATTTGAACAGAAGGCAATATTCAATTTTAATTCTTTTCTCCCCTTACAACTTCTCAGGAAATAGTATTGCAAAATGAGAAATGTTCAGTGTCTTCCTTCAGAGGATCTTTTTCAAGAAATGTTAGCACTTGCCATGGGAGAGGCCTCCACAACAATATATTTACATATAGACTAATGGCATTAGTCATTAAAGGCATTTTATTTAATTTTAATTTTTTTTTTTGAGACAGTCTCACTCTGTTGCCCTGGATAGAGTGTCATGGCATCATAGCTCATAGCAACCTCAAATTCTTGGGCTTAAGGAATCTTCTTGCATCAGCCTCCCAGAGTAGATGGGACTATAGGCGCCTACCACAACGTCCAGCTAGTTTTTAGAGATGGGGGTCTTGCTCTTGCTCAGGCTGGTCTTGAACTCGTGAGCTCAGGCAATCCACCTGCCTCAGCCTCCCAGAATGCTAGGATTATAGGTGTGAGCCACCACACCCAGCCTGAGGCATTTTATATTAACTCAGTGAATGTTTTTTGCACATCTTCTATGTTTGGAAGTAAGTGGGACTACTTATTTATTCATTCAGTATACAAGTGAGCTCCTACTGTGGAGACACTGCTCTAAGCATCAGGCAGAGAGTAAGGAGTGAAAAGGCAAAAACATGTAAGTGTGTGTGTGTGTGTGTGTGTGTAATGGGCATGGGTTGTGGGAGATTACTAATCAGCATTGTTCATGCTCTATCACCAGAGAGATCCCATGCCCTCGAGGAGAGTGCTTGAGCACCAAGGTCTCAGTAAAGCAGTTTGTCTTACCTTAAGACCCTAGGCACATGTTGGATGCTATTATATATCTTTGATTGCTTTAATAATAAGGTTTTAATAAATTATTCAAATTATTTAACTGCATGAGGTGCCTTTGCCTGAGAAAGAAACTTTTAAATAATTATTCCTAGGTTCCAAAGCTTGCACAGAGTAGCTGTGGCTTCTTGTGGGTCCAAGCATCATTCCTGCGTCTCAGAGATGCCAGCCCTAGGCCTGCCTTTAGAGGGCATGAAAATAACACAATAGGGCAGTACACAGCATACAAACCTTATGGGAATATTTTGGAATATTTTCCACTACAAACTGGCCTCTTGGTTTAGTTTGCAGACAAGTTCATGACAAGCACAGTGAGTGTTGCTCTATTTGAGGCATTTCTCCAAGTTCTATAAACTAACTCAGTTGAAGTATTAAAATATTTCTGACTCATCAGATAGCACCGTTCTGCACGTCTTGTGTTGTTACTGCCCACTGATGTGCTTAAGCATTCAAATGTTGAATAAATGACCTGACTATATTGGACATGAAGTATTTTAGGACCTAAAGGCACCTTGACCCCATGATACAACCCTTTCATCTGAAGGCCAAGGACATTATGGCCCAGAAAGGTGTAAGAACTTGCTCAAAATCACACAGGTATACCAATTTAAATGTATCCCAAATATACTGTACTGGGGAAAAAGAAAATTAATGAACATTATCCAGGATATAGAAGTCTGATGTATTTTTTGCAGCCAATAAGAAAGGATGTTTTGAATTACCCTTAATTTATGTAGATGAGTTAATATAAAATATTTTTAACAATTGAGGGTGACAAATATTTATGGCTTTTTAGGTGATAATATACGAGTATGGCATACATCTGTATTTAAAGTTTATTAAAACAAAATGAAACAAAAGACCACATGGTATAACATTCAATTCGAGAAGGTGTTTAATATTATCTGTGTTGGCAAAAATGATTAGAATGTGGTTTTAATGTCTAATTTGATTCCAAATGTATTTTGGAGTGAGAAGCTAAAATGATTCACTATATATGATTTTGACTAAAATAATATTTTGTTAGACTCTAATAGAATGTTAATCCTCCTATGAGCCAGGTTGGCTCCATCCAGTGTTCATCTTAATTAGCTAACATTAACCATCATTAGGGTTTTATATGGTACAATGCACATTACTTCATAACTTCCACCCAGATCACATGGAGCTAAATCATAATACATGTTATCAATCATCAACTTCCCTGAGCTTTCTTAACACCTAGCTTTTATTTTAAGAGTTAAGGTCAATGTTAAGTGTTACACTTCAGCTGAAAAAGTTTAAAAAATCAATGTTAATTAACAATGTTAATTAAATGTTAATCATGTAAATGAAAGCATTTTTCATTCACTTGCCTAGTAAATTATAGTCAGGTAATCTCCCATATTTTATTTCAGATGACAAAGGAAAACGGCATCCACCACTAAGGAATGAGGAGGAAAACTGGATAAAACAAAACTAAATAAAAATTTATACATGGAAAGTGCGGGGGCGGGGGGGTTGGCATGGAGAATAGACTTTTGGGTCCAAAGTTCTCACTGGGTGACACAGGGAAAGATAGAGACAGAATAAAGGCACATATTTTGAGTTAGTGTGATATTTGGAAGGTCTTTTTTCCAACTAAGCTAATCCTGGCCTGCCAAAAGATGCAGATCATATATACCCTTGGCTTCAGTATTCTGAGTTAATGAAAATAAGGTATTTTGAAACAGTATTGTAATATTTAAGATTATTACAAAGCAGCTAGGGACCCATCAACCAATAAGACCATTTGGAATGGTTAAAACATTCCTAACATACACCAAGCCCATTTATCCTTATTCTATTGGCAATTGTCATTGCTACTAACAGGGAATCTGATCAGAAAGTTAGATCTTCTGTGATTTTCCAAACTGCATTGTGGTTCTGAATTCTAAGGCACCAGTGCCAATCTTTGTGTACTAATGCTCACTATAGTCATTGCTGAACAACAAATGTGTAAGTGCCTCCTGGTTGTCAAACCCGTAGAAAGATAGGGAAGGGAATTCTAGGTATGCAGTGCTTCCTTATTCCAGCGGCAGTCAGGTAAAATACTGGACATTAGGCCTTGAAAAAATATATATATTCATACATTCTTATAATTTAGGGGTTAGGCTACTACATTAATTTCACACATAAGAATCTGGAGGCCCAAAGATGCTAAAGAATATAGTTAAAATCATAGCTATGTAAGGCTAGACTAAAAAGTTTGTTTATTTTTACCCCTTATTCTGGTGTATCACCTGAAAGGAGGCTTGCTTTTATTTGTTTGGACAGCAGAATGAGCCTACTTGACCAGGTTTTTCTTCAATCCTTTCATTGTGACTCACGGGACAGATGATCCTAGTGGACATTTGTTATGATTTGGTCTTTCTCTTTTTTTTTTTTTTTTTTGAGATGGAGCCTCAAGCTATCCCCCTGGGTAGAGTGCCATGGCATCACAGCTCATAGCAACCTCCAACTCCTGGGCTCAAGCGAGTCTCCTGCCTCCGCCTCCCAAGTAGCTGGGACCAC
>CAUYQV010181918.1:0-29163 GCA_963574575.1 Galagoides demidoff
CAAGAATAGGTGGGGGTGGGATGGTTTGCAAGGGTCGTCCTGTGGACAAGAGTGGATCCCTGAGGCTCCAGACCGGTGGTTCTCAACCTTCCTAATGCTGCCATGTATTTCCATTGTTACAAAGGGGTCGTGAGCCACAGGATGAGAACCACTGCTCTAGACAGACCTTCTGGGTGCGCAGATGCCTCATCTCAGCTGCTCCTTGGTTCCTTCATGTCAGATTTGGGGGTGACAATAGTCATACAAGAACCCTGGAGGGTGGAGCGGGATTAAGGGTATGAAAGCTGGTGCTCACTGCCGTTAGTGGTGGTGTGATGATGGTAGTGATGGGTTTTTTGATTATAAAAAGGCCCCAGAGAGCAGGAGTGGGAACAATTACTGGGAGGTACAGGGAAATAGAATTCAACTCAGTATAAGAAATGTCCTGGCTCTGCGCCTGTGGCTCAATCGGCTAAGGCGACAGCCATGTACACCTAAGGTGGCGGGTTCGAATCCCCAGCTCGGGCCCGCCAAACAACAATGATGGCTGCAACCAAAAAATGGCCGGGCATTGTGGTGGGCATCTGTAGTCCCAGCTACTTGGGAGGCAGAGGCAAGAGACTCGCTTGAGCACAGGTGTTGTTGGTTGCTTTGAGCTGTGATGCCTTGGCACTATACCCTGGGGGATAGCTTGAGGGTCCGTCTCAAAAAAAAAAAAAAAAAAGAAAAAGAAAATGCTTAACAAAGGTAAAATACTTGAATTGCAGTAGCTTTGCTGTAACATGGAGCATCCTTACTTAAATTTTTGGAATATGATATAATTTTTTTTATTAAGTGTAATGTTTATTTTACTGTCATCCTCAAGAAGCTTTTAGATGATACATAGAAAAAAATTTAACAACAAATAGAGATGAGTGAATCAAAAAATGCTAAAATTGGCAGCTCCAAGATCCTATTCTCCCACAAAAACTTAGAAAAGTATATATATCAGAATTGATTTTCTTCAGAACTCTGGAAAACAAACAATGGTATACACCAGACAAACTTTAATACCCCACTTTCAATAATGACTGGCCCATATTGGCAGAAGATAATACAGAAAAAGCAGACTTGGAAAATATTTCATCAGACCTAAGAGACAGATACAGAATATTCTACCCAACAACACAGAAATACATATTCTTCCCAAGTACACATGTCATCTTCTTCAGGACACACCATAGGTAGATGACAAGTAAAACTCAATGAAAATAAAACAAGATGACACTGTGCAAAGTTCCACAATGGAATGAATTTAGACATCAACAACAGAAGGAAAATTGGAAACTTTAAAAATGTGTGTTTATAAACAGTACCCTCTTATACAATCAATGAGTCAAAGATAAAAACATAAGGAAAATGAAAAAATATTTTTAAATGAGATGGAAAATTCAAGGAATCAACGAAAACAAAAAATGTTTCTTTGAAAAGATAAACAAAAGACAGTCCTTTTGTTTGTTCAAAAAATTTAGTAATTTCCTTCTTGATCTCATCTCTGACCCACCTATCATTGAGCATAAGGTTATTTAGTTTTTTGTTTGGGTCTGCAGATTCCTGTTGTTACTGAGTTCAACTTTTATTCCATGGTGGTCTGAGAAGATGCAAAGAATAATTTATATTCTTTTAAATTGCTGAGGTTAGACTTGTGACATAAGATGTAGTCAATTTCGGAGTATGTTTCGTGGGCTGATGAGAAAAATGTGTATTCAGTTTTGTTAGGATGAAATGTTCTGTAGATGTCTGTTAAATCCAAATGCTAAATGGTTAAGTTTAAATCTAAAATTTCTTTGCTAAGCTTCTTGTTGGAGGATCAATCCAACACTGCCAAAGGAGTATTAAAATCTCTGACTATGATGGATCTGGGAGAAATCAAGTTGCTCATGCCTATTAGAGTATCTCTTCTAAATTAGGGTGCATTCTAGTTGGGTGCATAAATATTGATAATTGAACTCTCATCATTTTGAGTATTACCCTTAACAAATATAAAGTGACCATCCTTATCCTTGCTTACTTTTGTTGGTTTAAAGTCTATTGTATCTGCAAATAAAGTTGCAACACCTTTTTTTTTTCTGCTTTCCATTTGCCTAGAATATAGATGACCATCTCTTTACCCTGAGTCTATATTTATCTTTTAAGGTAAGATGAGATTCTTGTATGCAACAGATATCTGGCCTGAGTTTTTATATCCAATTAGCCAATCTGTGCCTCTTTAGAGGGCAATTTAAGCCATTTACATTGATTGAGAATATTGATAAGCCTGGTATAATTTTTGGTATCAAGTTTTTTGAAAATCTAGTGGACATCTTTAATCCTTTCACCACTGTGGAAGTTGGAATTTGATCTAAATTTTCTGTATGAGTTTACTTTTATGATAGAGGATTACACTGGTTGTTATGGAGGATAGGTTTGAGAATTTCCTGGAGAGCTGGTTTAATTATGCCAAATTTCTTCAACATGTGAATGACATTAAAGTATTTAATTTCTTCATCATAAATGAAACTCAGTTTAGCTGGGTACAGGATCCTGGGTTGAAAGTCATTTTGTTTTAGGAGATTAAAAGTCAATGGCCACCCACTTCTAGCCTGAAAGTTTTCAGCAGAGAGATCTGCAGTCATTCTAATATTCTTCCCTTTGTAGGTTACGGTTTTCTTACGTTTGACTGCTTTCAGAATTTTCTCTTTCATATTACCTTTATTGAAGTTAATTATGATGTGTTTGGGGGATGTCTTGTTCAGGTTGAGTCATGCTGGGGTTCTGAAACTGTCTACTATCTGAATTTCAGAATCTCTTGGCATGTCTTTAAAACTCTCTTTCATAATTTTATGAAGAAGAGCCTCTGTGTTTTGTGAAGCAACTTCATCACCTTCAGCAATTCCTATGAGGCGAATATTAGTTTTCTTTGAATTATCCCAGAGCTCTTGGAGGGTGATTCATTTTTTCTCTCCATTTCTCTTCATCTTTGAGCACTTGGGCACATTCTAAAGCTTTGTCTTCAATGTTAGAGATCCTATCTTTTGCCTGCTCCATTCTGTTAGTGAGGATTCTATTGAATTTTTCAAATCTTTGAGGGCTGCAACCTCTTGCCTCAGGGTGTCAAAATCTTTGGTCATTTTATCTTTGAAATCATTGAATTCTTCAGACAGCTTTTGAATAATTTGAAATTCTAATTCCCTCCTTTCCTCCATTCTGTTAATCTTATTTGCTAACCAGTTTCTGAACTCAATTTCTGACATCTTAGCCATCTGTTTATGGATGGGATCTTCAATTGCTTCTGCCCCCTCCTTCCTTGGGGGGAGGGTTGATCTACCCTGGTTATTTAGATTACTAGATTTTTTCTGTTGATTCCACCCCATGCTGAATTTGCACCATTTGAAGACCATCCCAAAACTGTTCCACCAGCGGTTGCCACCAGAGAAGATGCCGGCTTCCTCTGGTTGCCTGGAGAGCTAGGGCATGTCTGTCCAGAAAAACCTCAGGGGTGTGAGCCTTATAGTTCTAGCTGCTGCAGTTACTGCTTTTTGCCTTGGGGTACCGCTGCCCCAGTTTGGTTCCCTCTCAACTGACTTCCTCTCATAGTTCTCCAGCCGAGGGCCTGGACTGCTGGGAATGTGTGGCTTGGTTAGTCTTCTTCACCCCATGAGGGTCCCTAGAGTGGGGTGTGCAAGAAGCTATGCAGACACTGCGTGGGTCAAGCAGTTCTCTGGCTGCAGGGCCGGGACCGGGCACTTGGTCCCACAGGGGTGGGAGGATGCAGCTCTTGGGCCTCCTCTCACTGTCTCTGCATGTTAGGGGGACAACATGGACTGGAATTTCAAAATTGCAGTGAAAACGTTAGTTTGATTTTTCTTCCTGGGGACAGGGTGCCAGAGTCTCAGCAGGGTCCCTCCAGGGGAGTAGAGCCCACTTCCGGTAGCTCTCACATGTGGGGTGAGACAATAGGTCCTCAGTTCACACTGGCCTGTAGGAAACTTACAGGAGCAGATGAAGAAAAAACAAAGAGAAAAAAACACAACTTTCTTGGGGGAGGGCATGGACACTTTCCCTTTGGGATGTATTATGTACATGTTGATTGCTTTTTAGGAGTTGCAACTTGCCTCAGCATAGGTGTCCTATAGATATCACCTCTTCTCTCTTGGCTGGGCTCCTAGTCTTCAACTTTGTTGGGTATTTTCTGGACTTTATCCTTCCCTCTGGATGGGAGCTTCTGTCGGAGGCTGGTACCTATTGGCCATCTTGCCCCCCCCCCAACAATTGTTTTAATATAATTGTTTAATGTACTTAAATAAAACATAGGCCAAATATTGGACATTTACCATTTAAAGATTAACTTGCTTGCATAAGAGAAACTATGTGCATGTCTGTTAGCTGTGGGTTTGATAAACCCCTGGGGCTATAAAGACCCAACCCTTTAGAGTTCTCTAACCCAGAGACTTCCTGCTGTACTATCTTCTAGATACCTTAAAGCCTCTCTCAGGATTCCCCCCTCCACTAAGAATTTCTTTGCCCTTTTCTTCTGAGGCATCCCTGTTTCTCAACACCATAACCTCAGGACAGTATGGTTGAAAGGAAACCTCTTTACATGCAAACTTGTCAAAGTGCCACCCAGAGGAAACTTGTGTGCTGCTGCCTCTGCCTCTCTGCTTCATTATATCTGTTCCTTGATCAGCCCACTTCTCTTGAATCCCCTTCAGTTCCTTCTGTTAGATAGGGCTAGCATACAGCCATATTTCCTTTATAAAAACAAACATGCAATTCAAAATCAAGAAAGGCTGGCTTGGATTTTTCATGTAGAAACAGTATTTGGAGAAGTCCTAACTCAAGAAAAATGTTGGCACTTTTGAAGTTGAGAGGTGGCTGATGCACATGGACTATGGTGTTTGAAGGAGAAAGTTTGTGCATAGCACTAGACGGGGCTGGAGGGGCTGACAAAGCCAGGCAGTTCAAGGTCTCATACATCTTATTACAGTAAGAAATAAATAGCCACCAAAGGTATTGCTAACAAAAATGATGCTATAATAATCTTTTCTTCAAAATTATTTCCTTATTAGTTTACTTGAATGGACAGATCAAATAGTATGTATTTATCATGTACAGTATGACGTTTTAAAGTTATATACATTGTGAAATGCTTACATCTAGCTAATTAGCATATACATTCATGTAGTTATCATTGTGATAAGAATATTACACAATAACTCATGGCATTTTTCAGGAATACAATATATCATCATTAACTATAGTAACTATGCTATATAATAGATCTCTTAAATGTATTCCTCCTGCCTGTAGTTTTGTACCCTTTAACCAGCATGTCCCTAAGTTCCACTTCTCTGGCCAACTGGCCCAGCCTCTGGTAACCACAATTCTACCCTCTACTTCTGAGATCAAGTGCTTTAGATGTCACATGAATGAAGTGGCGTAGCATTCATCTTTCTGTGCCTGGCTCCTTTCACAATTACATAATGATGTTATAATAATACTCAATGATAAATTTTAAGAAAGTGGAATATAACATTTTTATTTATGGTACAAATGGGACTTTTAAAAAACATGCTTATAAACAGGATGAGCTTCAGCCTGATGTTTCTTTAAGCTTGTCTGTGCTTCTGGCTGATATGAAATTAGGGAACAGAGTTAATGATGGAATTAAGAAGATGTGTTAAAGGCTGCAGCATTATACAGAGAGGGAGGTGAGCGGCTTGGACTGAGTGGCCTGGTGTCACATGCTGGGACTTCAGACGCATTGTGGAGGTGGAGACAAAAGGCTTGCTGGTAGTTTTATGAGTAATGGATTTGATAAAGAGGGATTCTGACCTATGTGGGTGGTTCAGAAGTGGGAAAGTGAGCAGAAACATGCTTTAGTTGGTTTCATTCAGAATGCACTGAGACTGTGGGGCCTTTGAAACATTCAGGCAGTGATATCAGGAAGTCAGCTCATTAAGATCTTCAGTTTCTCTTGCAGATTTGCTATTTTATAAGGATGATGTTTAAGCATTACACAAAACACGTTACAATAACTTGCAGGCGCTTAAGAAAAGAAAACATAAAAGCCACAGTGGGTCCATATTTACACATTATACACTTTTTAATAAGTTACTTTCTTAAAATGTTGTAGCAAAATGCACTCTGAGCAGCCATTTCCATTTTACTTTACTCTCTCATGTAACATCCTAAACCAAAACCTGTGAGCAGAACTTCAAAGGTAGATAAGAAAAAAGAACTGTAAGGATGCAAAAGCTCTACATGCAGGTTTAAAAATATATATTAATTAGTTTGAATAGAGACTTCAGATAACACAGGCACCAGGGAGATGAGTACTGGAAGATGTGTGCATCTTAAGATGTAAAAATGAGTAGATATTTCCAGCAGCTTTGGTAATTTGGAAGAAAAGTGATGTAGTATGTCTACAGATACCAAGAAAGAAATCGTGATTTTATAGGGAAAACATCAAATGTCATTTTTCATCTTTTCTGTCATTTTTCAGGTGTAAATAAATAGTTATTCTATATTTCTCTCATCCCAAATGTGATACATGTTTCTTGTTGAATATTCAGAAAACACATGAAAGCATAAAGGAGAAAATCATGTAGCACTGGAGGTAGCCACTGTTAACACTGAGATTTTACAAACTGTCACATTTTGTTCACACATAATAAACACATATCTCCTACATTTAAAAAAAAAGTGAGGTAAAGAGCAGAAAGTTCACATAAATAAGATTCCTCAGAGTCTATAGAATGCGGCTTGAAGGTCACTCCCAAAGAATGTAAAATTACAATTTTAAGTGGAGATGTAAGTGAATAAGGCATACAAATAGTTAGGATTGGACTGTGGGAGTATTTGATTCTAAGATAAAAAGTCGGAGGGTGATAAGAGTTACTGAATATTTTATGTATGAACCACCTTATTAAATCGGTCTGTAAAGGTGCTAAACTAGTAATCCTGTGATGGTAACCTGGGATGGGTTGAGAAGAAAACTGAAGAAAAGGATACAAAATGCAAAGCAGTTTAATCACTATTGAATTGTCCCAGTTTTTCAAAAATGCCATTCAGCACACGTGAGAGTAAACTAAAAGTCAAATAGCTGCTGAGCGTGAATTTTGCTGCAAAACTTTTGCAAAATCATTTATTTAAAAGTGTATATGTATGAAATAAATTCATTGTATTTTTATCAGAAATATCAATTCAAGGAATTCATATTAAGGGGGAGTGGTTCACAGGACACTCAGACACAGAAAAATTCTTACGGTCATTGCAATACTCAATAAAAAATAAAAACAGAAGGAGTTGTTAAATTCTAGTATGTTTGCATAAAATAATACCATAAAATCATTAAAACAATGCTTATTCAGTTATTTAATCATGAGGAAAATATCATGATTAAATTCTAAATAAAATTACATAATTTACAGTAAAAATTGAAGTATATGAAACAAGCATAGAAAAGAACATAGGCAGATTAACTATGGGGAACATGCACGGAAAATTATGTAATCAGATGAGTGATGCCTTCTTTCCCTTTTCAAAATTTTCTGTTGATAATATAATAATCATTGAGAAGAAAAATAAAGACAGTGCTAAAAAGGAAAAGCAGTTGCTGATGTTATGCATAAGGAATAAAGGGATGAATCATTTTGTTGATTTAAATAGAAATATAATATCAAATTTGCCTAGGAATAGTGATTACAATTAAAAATAGCTACTGAGTACTTCCCAAAGCTGGTATTTTAGGCACTTTAAAATATACTGTCTGGGGTAGTGCCTGTCACTCAGTGGGCAGGGCACTGGTCCCATATACCGAGGGTTGTAGGTTCAAACCCGGCCCTGGCCAAACTGCAATAACAAAAAAAAAAATAGCTGGGCATTGTGGCAGGTGCCCGTAGTCCCAGATATTTGGGAGGCTGAGGCAAGGGAATCGCCTAAGCCCAGGAGTTGGAAGTTGCTGTGAGCTGTGTGACTCTATGGTACTCCACCGTGGGTGATAAAGTGAAACTCTGTCTGTCTCTCTCTCTCTCTCATATATATAAATAATATATATAAAAGTATTCGTTCCTACTTAATCATTACAATGGGCTTAAACTAAAGTCAATATTATGCCCATTTTACATAAAAGTGTTTTAGATACTTGCAACATATTCTTTTTGGTAAGTTGTTGCATCCAGATTCAGAAGCATCTCTGCTTACATCAGAACCACTGTACATGCATATGATGATTTAGAAAGCTATGAAAAGGGGAGAATGGCTGAAGTCATTAGGGTAGAAACAACCCCTGAGAGACTGAGAGAGATGAGCATATTAAGACAATCTATGGAAAGCTCACGAAGCAAGCATGAGAGGGAGAAGGAGTACCTGGCCAGTGTCAGCCTCCTTGGAAAGTGACGTGCTGTCCACCAGTGTGGGAGCTATGCTGGAGTCAAATCCCCAACTTCACACCTCCATATATACTCCTTTTAGCTCCATTGTTCTTGTGGTTTTCTCTTCATAACATGTCTCTACTTTGGGGACCTAGTCTATTTCCAAAACTATTTCAACACACACTTTGAAGGTTTCCTAGAAAATTGCACACCTCTGTCAAATTTTCTAGGTGTTCTTTATGAGGCCCTGATGTGAATTTAAGAGTCAAGACAACGTAAGCTTGGGCATATATCAGTTTTAATGTCTTTGAACAGTTAGCTGGGGCTTGACCAATTCACAATACTGAAGTGGAAAATCTTGTTGCATGAATAATTGAATCTCTATAGGTAGGTATACAACTTCCATGAAGAAGCTAGAGCAGAAAAAGATATATGAACTTTCCTGTAATACATGTATTTGCTGCTGAATTGGAAAGCAGAGACACTAATAATTAATAAAGTGCATTGATTTACAAAGCTTTCAATTCCTCCAGGTTATTCTCTGCTGCATTAACTATGGCAAAGAAAGGGGAATCAGTTTTACCACTCACAGTTTACACACCATGGTGTTTCAGGCCATGTTTTCTTAGGTAGCAGTCTTTTGAACAATGTTTCCTAACGTTTACTGCACAATGTATCCAGGAGGAAGAGGGTGAAACTTCCAGTAGAAGTTAGGAAACTTTGTTCAAAAGGCAGTCTTCTACAGATATTACTATTATGATATTATGGGTGCATTGCAGGTCCTAAGGTAACCGCCCTGCCCCACTTCTGACTTTGCTGTTGTGGCCTGACACTGAAAATGTTTGTCTTAAAGGCCTGGGAGAGCAATGTTTTTCTCCAGTATAACTTGATTTTGTACTGTTTGCTTTCTTTGACATGTCTGAATTGTTCCACATAATCTGAAAATTTCACATGCTTTATTTATTTATTTATTTATTTTGTGAGACAAAGCCTCAAGTTATCCCCCTGGGTAGAGTACCGTGGCTTCACAGCTCACAGCAACCTCCAAATCCTGGGCTGAAGTGAGTCTCCTGCCTCAGCCTCCCAAGTAGCTAGGACCACAGGAACCCACCACAATGCCTGGCTATTTTTTGGTTGCAGCCAACATTGTTGTTTTTCACGGGCCCAGGCTGGATTTGAACCCACCACCGTAGGTGTATGTGTCTGGTGCCTTAGCCACTTGAGTGACAGGCGCCAAGCCAATTTCATGTGCTTTTGTGTTTTCTAGAAGTCATTGGTTTCTCTGCTCAAGGAACTACTTTTTTTTTTGTTTATTTCTTCTATAATGTCATGGATACTCATAACCTTGGGAACATAACTTTTCGGTGTCTAATTGAGTTCAGGTACCTTTTAATCAGGTTTAAAGTCTATATTATGAAAACAGGCTCACTTAAGGAGAAACAATGTAAGAGGATTTTGTTTGCTTGTTTTTATCTTTGGATAACTGGCTTAGGAAATAAAAAAAATTTGTCTTTTTATCAAGATAATTGCCTGTGATTTGTGTTGTTTATACTAAGATTTTTATTATTTAGGAAAACTGAGCTTAGAAAGAGTTATAATTTTTGGTCGGGTGCTGTGGCTCAGACCTTTAATCCTAGCACTCCAGAAGGCAGAAGTGAGCAGATCCCCTGAGCTCAGGAGTTCCAGACCCTACTGAGCAAAAGCAAGACTCCTTTTCTACCAAAAATAGAAAAATCATCTGGGCATAATTGTGTGCCCCTGTAGTCCCAGTTACTCAAAGGCTGACATAGGAAGATCGACTGAACCCAGGAGTTTGAGATTGTTTTGAGCTAGACTGATGCCAGAGTACTTCAGCCTGGGCAACAGAGTGAGAATCTGTCTCAAAAAAAAAAAAAAAAAAAAAAAAAAAAAAAAAAAAAAAGAAAAAAGAAAAAAAGAAATAAAAAAAAAAGATTCTTCTTTTCATTTGTTTTTGGCATCAATGTAACTTTCTGCATTTCCTTTTGAGATATTTGGATTGTCACTCTGGTAAACTATTATTGCACAGAAACTTGTTATCCAATTTTGATCAAGAATTTGAAGCTTTTGATAAGTAAATTTTTTTTATTCTAGTATGATAATGTATTTGTATTGGTTCAGTCATGTTTCTACCTGAACCTCTTTGAGATTAAGGTCCTGTGTTTTTAGAAAAACCGAGATGGGTTTAGAAGCATAGTCTATGCCTATGTAGACGATGGCATCACTACGTTCCACTCATGTAATGGTATGCCTTCTTCACATTTATGATTTTGCCAGAAGAAACATAATCAATTATGGCAAATATTATGTGGATGTATTTGTCCATTTAACAAATATTCATTGAGCATTTGCTATGTGCAGGCACTATTCTTAGAATTGTAGCTCCATGTGTAAAACAAATAGTCAAAACTCCCTGCCTTTAAAATGCTTTGCATTCCAATTGAGGGAACGTCAAATATAATGGTATTTCATTGGTTCTGGACAGCATAGAAATTAAGGTTTAGGTGGAAATAAAATATAAATCCAAGGAAAATTCATGAGTACTAATTATCATCAGAATTCTCTCTCCTTTCTTTACCCACAGTATAGACACAGCTCCCCCACATGTTGATTCTTTAGATATAGAAATCTTTTAATCACTACACCTCAGCAACAGTGTAATAACAAAGCTCTGCAAAGTCTGAGCCCATGAGGCTGGTCTCATCTATTAAATCAAAACGTTATGTGATAAGCCTGGTGTCCTTAAGAAAAATAAAAAAGGCATTCAAAATGTTAAAAAAAAAGTCACAATTTCTATATGTGCCAACAAATGATGTATAATACTTACCTCACCTCTAGGGAGTTTAGTGTGTGTCCACCTGCATTACTTATGGTACTTCTGGTTTTGGAGAACCATGTGCTTCAGTGAAAGGAAAAGCAGGCAGAGTTCCGACAACCTGAATGTGAAAGACGTTTTGTCTCCTGGCACACAGTATTTGGGGTTGTCAAAATAGTATTTGAAAATTTTTTAAGAATTAAAATTTTTAATTTTAATTTATTAAAAATTAAAAAAAATTCTCAGGTTAATATGCTGAGAAATATTTTAATCATATGGTTATTTTTCACATCCAGTTTTTTTAAATAAGCACTAGAGAGACAAATAAATTATAAGACATGAATATACCATTTTTGAGGAACTAAATATTCCTAAAATATGTAATTTTTATGTGCAAAATTGGTTTATAGATCCTATAGAATCTACTTTAACATTCCAGTTATCATAAAGAATAGCATGTCAATTAAGAGATAATTGCCTTGGGGATAAATTTCACTTAGCTAATGCAAGTATTTGACAATGTCTTTTTAACATCCTGATAGTTCAAATATATTATTATGGATACTAGGTTAAAAGCTTTTTAAATGTTTACAGGAACTGGAAACCGCAGGATATTTCTAGACTATCAAATACTGAGAAATAAATCTACCTTAATTTGTATGACTCTGAAGATTAAATTGCATTTGGCAATGTCTTTGTTCAGGGCTAGTTCTATGTGTAAAAGAAGTTTGTAATCTGCAGTTTTTCTGGGTTCAGCTTTTCAAAGTTTAATTGTAGGCTTGGGCAGCATCTATTACTCTAGCAAGCCATGGGGGCTGCTGTCTGTAGTGTTTTAGTTTGTGTTTGTGTTTTAGTTTTTTATAAAAGAATCATACTCTTAGGTCCTCACCTGCTTCACTAAAAACCTTCTGAGATCTCAAAGTGACAAACTTTTGTTCCCTTGTTCTTCTGGTGTCATAGATAAATAAGATTTTTATAGTTTTAAGCTTTACTTATCATAATCTGATTTTTGCTATTTTTGATACTTGTGTAAAATAAATCAGTAAATGATAAAGAGAAAAAGCAGACCAATTTCTTGGTTATGGCTTGGTAAGAATAATAAAGTTTCTGTATCTCTTGAGACACTATAGCAGCTATATAATTCCTTACAGACTCCTGCAGTGTTATCTGTAACTAGTACTCAAAAATGTTTACTACTTGATGAGAATCAATAGTTTTCATGCTTGTATTTCTGTAACAATATCCCAAATGCAATAGTAGGAATTTTTGAATTTTAAATCTCAGCACCAAAATTTAAAAAAAATAAAAAAAAAATCTGTAAAGATTCAGGTGAGACTTAAGTCTTTCCCATAGACCTCAGAACTCTATCAGAAATTCTATAATTCTCTTTTATATTTTATGTGCATGTGCTTAAGTGAATGATATTTTCTTTATTGATCTATTAACATAGCAAATAAATGTGTCTTCCAAGAATATAGTAAGAAGGAGAGTCAGAAAATCAAACTGAAAAGCATGCAGAAAGCTCTCATTGAATACAGGGTCTTTCTTTCAGTGGATTCCTGCCAAGGCAGAAGGTCTGAGTTGAGCTTTAAAATGCTTCCTATTTAAAGACATTGACATTACCGAAAAGTGGCAGAATCATGTTCATGTATTTTGACTCTGGAGAATTATTAACTATATTAACTAATTCTTTATATAGTTTCTACATGGGCCTGCCTGACACAAAGCCTCCAACTTGTTTCTGGTTCCTGTCTATAACTCTATCAGTTTTAATCTTCATTCAAACTGAGTTTCCTAGTCCAGCTGCTTCTGACACTTTCTGATGGTCAGTTGATCCCCTTTATAGATGTCACTGAAGTAACTTAGATATTACATCTCCTAGGCAGGAGTTAAAATAGATACTTTCTTTTGTAATAACCTTCCTAGTTAACTGAAGTAACTTAGATGTTACATTTCCTAGGCAGGAGTTAAAATAGATCATTTCTTTTGTAATAACCTTCCTTTTCTGTCCACTAAGGTACTAGACACAGCTAAAAGTTTCACATTGATTATTCAACTTAATTTTTGCAGCATTTATATTTTCACATGGTAGCTATTACTTGTACTTTATTTTAACAGAAAAAGAAATTTATAGTAAGCAAAATTAAGGAACTAGTCCACAGATTCCTGTCTCTGGGGTCTTTCATGGTGGTTGTGGAGACGGCTTCTTTTAATGACTTCTCTTCCCGTTCCACAGGACAAACTTTAGTACCAATTTGAATTTAAGAATATTTTTGCTTCTTTATCCTTCACATCAGATTTGTTGGTTTAACACACACTCTTGTTGACTTTGGGTATTGTCAGGCAGGCCTTACTTTTAGCTTCTCCCCAAGTAACTTCTCACCCAATTCTGTGCCTACCTATACAGCCTGGGAAGCTTGAGTTCTCTCCATCTGTCATAGGAAACAAAACAGCCTGATTTCTGAGTCTGGGAAGTAGGATTAGAAAAATTAATCATCAATTAAATGACAAGGATGTGGATATAGTTCTCTCTTTTTTCCTTTTCTTTTTCACTCATGGCCTGACTAGGGAATAGGTAAATAAACATGACATCTATGTTACCATTGGATATTGTTTTCAAGGTGCAAACACCATTCTCGTAAATCTTAAAGAAACTCATTAGTACAATTTTCCCTTTTATATTATGATCCAAAGTTTAAGTTAAAATTAAATTTAGTTTAGATAAAATATGTTTAGCTCATTTAATATAAATTTAAATTCCATTAAACTGAGACAAAGACAGAAGGAACACTTTCAATATTCTGATGTTTATTGACAATAACAATTAACATATATTAGTCTCTAGTAAACGTAGGTGTAAAAATGCAGAGCAGTTGATTAAATATCTAAATTACACTAAAAATACATGATAAGGCTTGCCACTATTTTAATAATATTTTCAAAAAAGTTAATTTTTTTGTTACTTTTCAGTAGCTCTATTATTTTAGCAACCATTTTCTTAGCTTCTTTTATGCTCATGTGAATTGATTTTATTTGCCATAAATGTTCAATTAGTCAGTAAAGTTTGAGACTATTATTGTATATTATTACATAATATTTGAGTTATAGGAAAATTATAGTTTGGTTAAACTACTTAAACTTTCATGCTCAGGGTATACAATTAAAAGATATAGGAGTATGGTGGGGGGTTGGGGAGAGAGACAGACAGACTCAGTGGAGTCTTATACCTGTAACTTGATAAATGCCAGGGTTGAAGATAGCTTCTCATATTTTGAGGTTCAGGATGCATGTGTAAACAGAAATCTCTACTTACTAACAAAAGATGTTCAATTACTTTTTATTGTTTGCCTTGGACCAGTAGAAATGGGTTGGGAATAGCGCTATCAGAGCAAAGAGATATGGTAGTCATGACTGACATCTGCTGCATCTTTTTCCACAACATTTTTCAGAAAAATTAGTTATTCCACATAGATATAGTCTACTCCATCATCATCTTAGATCTACTTGTATAATCATTGTATCTTATGATGGGTAAATCTGAGTAAATATGGTAAGTAATGGGTAAATCTGACTGCTTTCACTATTGATCTTCTTTTTGTATGCTTCTACTTTTCCAGTCCTCTTTAATTCATAATGATCTCGTATACAACTTGTTTCCTGCATTGTGTTGAGTAAATAGTAATTCACAGCTCTTTTTTTTAGTATTTATATAAAATTCTGCCTTCTTCCCATTTCAATAAAATATGTCACCTTTCCTCTTAATCTTTTAAGCAGTGACTTGACGTTCTTTTTAATCAAATTACTTGATCTAAGAGTTTATTTGAATTTAACAGATAGGCTCTTTCTTAGAAAAAGTTACTTCATTTAGTATATTTAATTTACTTATTAGCCTTCATTTCAGTAATGATATTTCCTAAATTCTGGGGGTTGTACATTGTCGAGAGCCTGCAACTCATTCTTCATTACTTTACCTAAGGGGAAAGATATATTTTGTTAAATTAAATGAAGTCATGTGAATAGAAGCATTAGTTTTTAATAAAGGGATAAAATTTGCCACTGAAGCATTCAAGCTAAGTATTTCACGTAGTTTGACTTTCTATAATAAGGGGTGATTTCTCAGCAAACTTTCCATTTTGGTTACAGAGAGAATTCAAATGAATTAGGTAATGTTTTTGTCACTGGCCTGATTGTACTCTGAAAGGCTCTGAATCATGCCTAATATTGAGTGATTAACCACAGGTCAAAAACACAGTCTGTGTCCATTCAGCTTCTCATGCTTTCCTCTGCAGACAATTTATAATATATTTACCTATTTTAATTGACAAATAACAGTTCTGTTTATGGGATACACTGTGATGTTTTGATATGTGTATACTTTATAAAGCATTTGATCAAACTATTAACACATCCATCACCTCACCAATTTATCATTTTTTTGTCATGGTAACTTTAATAATCTATTTTAGAAATTTTGAAATATATAATACACTATTATTAATTGTGATCATTGCATAATGTAATTATAGATCAGTAAAGCTTATTTATCCGGGCGATCCGAAAGTTTATACCTTTGGACCAATATCTTTCTTTTCCCCTGTGCAGAAGTTTGATACAATACCATTTGTGTATTTTTTGTCATTTGGTTTTGTTACTTGTGCTTTTGGAGTAAAAGATCTATCCAAGATATCATTACCCAGACAAGTGTCTTAAAAATTAACTCTTAAAAATAATTTCAAAGAAAATATGAACAGGTTAAAAAAAAGTATCTATCTAGAGTTGTAAATCATCACAAACCTTAGTCTTGGGTGTAGTTGGTAAGTGACAAGCATGGTAGCTTTGCTTTGGCTATAAAATCTTTAAAACTGTTAATAAGAAAAAAAATAGGAAAACCAGAAACTTTAGCCTCATCAGAGAATGCTCTATACCTGATATAGAAAGTTAAACCCAGAAAAAATAGTTATGGCATGAATAATTTGGCTATTCTTTCTTCATCTTAGATACAATGACTTAATTTGATATATATAGTCTTTTTAGACAATTGCATTTAATTTCTAAACCCCACATTTTCTTTATTTCTCATCTTTGGTAGTATTTTTATACTACCTCTGATTACAAGCCCCTGTTTTTTATTCAGAAAATGATTCTCCAATATTATCAGTAATATTGAAAATCATTTACAGACGATTCAGACTTTGTAAATCAGTGTACAGTGTGATTCGTTCAACAATGGATACTTGGTCCAAGCTCGTCTGATGAATTCTGCTGAGGATATTTAAACATAGGTGCTTTCTTCTTTTAGGATTATATGCAGAGAGTGAAGTCTATATTTTGCTTCTATGTGGGGAGACATATTAGTTAAAGATTGCTGCATAACAATAATATTTAAAACCCTGTGGCTTAGAACAATGCTTTTTTTAAATCCTACTGTTTTTGTTGGTCATAATCAAGTAAATGAGGTGAAAGCTATGCTGATTAGTTTAATGTAACCATGTCAGATTGTATAAAAAAATCAAAATCAGCACACTGTACCCCACATATGCATGAAGGTAGTCATGATCTATGTGTATTTGACTTAATAAAAAAATTAAATTAAAAAGAAAAGGTTGGGGATGGCTTAACTGGGTTCTATGCTTAAAGATCTCAAAAGGGACAAGTGAGACATCAGGCTGGGCTGCCATCTTATCTGAGGCTCAGCTGGTGAAGGATCATCTTTTATGCTCCCATAGTGGTTTTTATTAGGTTTGCAGCATTTAGTACCTAAGGGGCTGCCGGATTGAAGACCTGGGTTTCTTCCTGACTGTTAGTTGGAGGCTGCTCTCGGCTCCTTGGTATGTCATAGCTTCCAATGTGGTAGCCTTTTTCCCTTCAAAATTGTTCAAGGAGAGTCTCCTTAGGAAGGCAAGTTGCAATCTTACATAATATAATCATGAGCAACACACAATATATTGTGTCAATTTTGTTGTATTCCATGGATATCAATTTTCTAACCCATTGCTGACAGATAAATAGTAACTATTCAATAAATGGACAGCATATCATAGCTTGGGTTTAGGAGAATGAAGAACCACTACTCAGAGAAATAGTTTTCTCTTATGCTTATGATCATAGTACAAGTCATCATAATTCATTCAGCTGCTTGTGAAAAAACTGTATAGCTTCCTATTGTGTCTTATTACCTCATTCTGCTATCTTTAATCAAGCTGCAAGTTCTCTAATATGACTCTTAAACACACCTTAAATGTATCTGTCTTTGATGCCATTTCGCTAATCCAAGTCAATGTTATTGCTTACATGCTGATAGTACTCTACTGTCCCTTCCATATTAGTCAAATATTTTTAAAGTTCTACTCTAATATTGTCAGTGGCTTGCATAGCATATGACAATATTATTTCTCATCGTTCCTAGCATAAAATTCTGCATTCATCAATATGGCCTGAAAGGCTGTATGCCAGGGGTTCTCAATCTTCCTAATGCCATGGTCCTTTAATACAGTTCCTGTGGGTTGCGACCCACAGGTTGAGAACTGCGGCTATGCAGCTCTGTTGCTTGGCCATCTTTCCAGCTTCACTGAACTTCTTTCAGTTTCTCCATGACAGAAGCTTGTTTCTGCTTAAGGGCATTCCTGTGTTTTATGGTTTCTGGCTGAAATGCTTTGTTTTATTTTTTATCACCTGAAAAATTCCCACTCAACCTTCGTGAGTTTGGGGAATAAGAAAATAGATAATTTCAGCGTAAGTGTGTAAGTACAAGGGACAGAGCAAAATTGGTAGAAGGGAAATAAAAAGAGGTGAGCAACTGGTGAAGAGGAATTCGCAATTTAAGGATTGGTTTTAAAGTGCGAAAAATGAGAAAGAAAAATGAAGCATGGATTTTTGACATCCACCTGCCTGCCTTCATTTATGCCTTCCACCTACCACAAGGTATTGCTTGGTCATTGCGTGTTTATGTTTCAAAATTAGGTAGAAGAAAATATTCTGCTGAGAGTGGCATGAAAGAGATGTTTTAAACCTCAGTCTGAAATAATAGAGAAATTCAGCCAAATAAACAGAATGGTAGTATGTGAACCAGTTGGTACTTTTTAATTTAATATGTCCGTTTGAAGTTCTATAGCTATACTATTCAATATGGTAGCCACTAGCCATACGAAGTTGCTTAAAGACGGACATCAAAATAATATCGTGTTTAGCCATGTTTTAAGTGCTCAATAGCTATGTACACTTGTCCATTTCGTCAGATTTAGCAGATACAGGGATTTCTATTATCTCAGAGAGTTTCTTTAGGAGAGAGCTGATTAGTATAGAAAGCATCAAAATATATAGATTTGAGGAACTCCATAAACAGTAGCCTAAAGTTGTGAAATACAACTTAGAAGTTTAAATGTTAAAATTCTTTTTCTAGCTTATTTTGGGAGAAGTTTAAATAATGATAAAATCTCAGAGTCTTCTCTTTGGGGAATGGGAAAAAGTGAGTTAACAAAGCAGCTTGGAAAAGTGAATATTCCTAAAACATAAGAAAATTGAATAGATAGTGTATCTCACAAAGTTAGAGTTTGAGATGCCTTAAGGTAAAAGCACGATTGGGGTGATAACCAAAAAATGTAAGAAAGTGAAAAAAAAATCATAAAGCAGCTCATCAACCCCAGACATCCAGACCTCTGGCTGAAAGTTAAGGTAGTTTTCCTAACGTGGCCAGGTTTTACACAGAATTTTTAAAAGCCCTCTTGGAATATTCTGTCACATGTTAACTAAGCCTTAGAAGAGCAGAATAGATTATAGCACAGGGCCATATATCACATTGGAAGAAATCATTTCAGGGTGTTTCCATAAAGTATAGGCAGACAAGAAAAGGCATATTAAAAGTTTTATTTGCATCCATCTTTAAAAACTCTCCTTATGATTAAAACATTATTTGATTTACTTGTGTGTTTAGATGTGCATGTAGGGGCTGGAGGTGCCAGACTCATCACCTTCTGGCCCTATCTTCAAGACAGAGTGTGGATACAGTCTCAAGGTCAGGTTTTCTAGAAATAGAGGCTAAAGAAAGAAGTTCTCTCAGGAGAAGAGGAAGGAGAAAATAGACAGGAGACATAAGTTTGGCAATATTATGTCCTGGAATGGAAATTGCACTACAAGGTAGTGCCATCTGGAGAAGAGGCCCTGCCTTCTGTAACCCTCTCAGTCTTTGGTTGCCAGCTGCTGTGGGCGTTATAACCTTTCGGGAAGCAGACCTTTCTCTGATAAGGGCACGTCTCTTGAGAAGGTGCCTTCCTGGAGACGGTGATCCAACATTACCCAACACAGGTATTCATTTTCTACTCTTATTACAGTAGCTATCCATTTATCTTCTTAGATTTTGGAAGCAAGTGGGAAAATGATTGCTTCTTATAATATATGTGGTATTCTAGACTCCTAGATAAAAGAATATTTTATCATGCCTCCATCATGCCCAGAAACTCCAGGCAAACTTGCAAGTGAAATGGAAGGCATCAGTTGAAAACAATGCATAAGCAGGCAGATTGAATTTTCCTAGGTAACTTATATACAGGTAAATGATAATGGATAATAAAATTTAAAATCATTTTGTTTGTTTTTATTGTTTGTCTGAGACAGGCTGGAGTGCTGTGGCATCAGCCAGCTCATAGCAACCTCATTCGAGCTGAAGCAATCTTCTTGCTTCAGCCTCTTTGAGTAACTCAGACTACAGGCACCCAGCACAACTCCCAGCTAGCTTTCTGTTTTCTTTTTTCTTTCAGTAGAGATGGCATCTTGCTTTTGTTCAGGCTGGTCTTGATCTCCTGAGCTCAAGCGGTCCACCTTCCTTGGCCTCCCAGAGTGGGAGGAGTATAGGGGTGAGCCACTGCTCCTGGCCCTAAATTTAAAATTATTTGAAACATTGTTAAAGGTTAGTATCTATATCAAATCATAATGTTCTCACTGGGAAATTGTGAGAAATTGTGTATTGGACAGTGAGGTGTTGCAAGACAGAGGGGATGAGAGTTGTGTGGAATAAAGAGGATGGAGGGAGAGAAAACTGGGATTTAAAAAGCAAAGGGTCTAAATCAAATGATTGAGAAGTAGAAACGTCAATGTTTGTGTGATTGAGTTGTCTGTGGATAGGTAAACAGTGTAGAGAACACTGGATAGGCCAAGGAGAGTTTTCCAGAGCACAGCTTTTTAATTATAAACAGCTGCTGCCTTCTCCCTGCCCATCCTCACACAGGCATCTACTCTGGTCATTATCTGACCTTTAGGCATTTGCATATGGTCAACTCTCTGCGTTGGGTGTACTTCCTTCCCTCTCGGTCCTTCTTTTGGATAGCTCCTTCTTCATGTCACTTCGGCTTGGACAGCAGCAGTTCTTTCTAGAATCTTCTCTGAGCACTTAATTTATGGATGGTGAAGCTTCACTGTGTATACCAGCAGAAAGCTCTTCTCAGGCTTTATTTTGACCATGCATTTATCAATTTACTATGATTTCTGTAAAGATAGTGAGGATCACTTTTATGTTTACCTGTGCTTAAGAGAGTTAATTTCTAGATTGAATAAATGAATTAATGGTCAAATCAATTAAACTGAAATAATTGTACTTATTGAAATAGAATATTTCTAACTCTGAATTCATAAAGTATCACTAAAATTACAGTGATTAATCAGATTTAGGCATTGCAAGTTAGCACTATGGTTAAGAAGAAATAATCAGTATCTCAAGCTATTCATAGAAACTGAAAAAATTTTTTTCAATTATTTTTTTATATTCTCATATTTCAAGTTCCCAGACCAGTCAGATATGCTGATCAGAACTTTGTAACTTTCTATTGCACTAATACATCCCCCTTTAAGGTTCTTTCCCAGGAATAGTAGAACTTCCTTACAGCATGAGATAACTGCAGAAACTTAGACCAACTATTTCTCCAGAAAAGATAAGATAAGCCATATGCCACCGTGAATGTGCCCAAGGACCCACTGAGCCTGTTCACAAGGCTTAAAAAAAAAAACAAACAATATTAATGCTTAACTCATTATGTTAAAATCCCCACCCTTGGAGGGGCTCATGTACTAGTTCTTGTTCACTGGATGTGTGTAGTAGCATGATTTCTCACTCTGCTTGCCTGCCCTGCATTCGACTCCAAACATGTAATGATGTTCACTCCCTTCATAAGTTATTCATTTTTTTTGGCTGGGGGCTGGGTTTGAACCCACCACCTCTGGTATATGGGGCCAGTGCTTTACCCCTTTGAGCCACAGGAGCCTCCTGACATTATTCACTTTCAACTCCATGAAAATCCCTCTGACTCTGTTGGTCAGAGAAGTGGATTTGATGCAGTCTGTGCCTGCCCCTCCCAATAGACGCGTCTCCTGCAATAAATCCTTCCTTCCTCAACAATCTGTCTCCGTAATTGACTTTTTTGTGCCATGAACAACATAAATAAACATATAGAAACAGGGAGGCTCAGACAGATTATAGAGACACAGAGAGTGAAAGAACAAAAAGTTCTAAATAAAAGGTACATATGTGAATTTGAGATTGAGATAAAACATGGAAGATGCAGGGAAAAAATCATAAGCAGAATAAAATATGTAATCATAGGAGAAACTTATTAAGGAGAGGCTAATTAGAGTGAGATAAATAATATTGGTAATAACAGCTGTTAGTCTCCTTGGTATTCAATAGGCAAACATCAGCTTTATCTGTACTGATACCCAGAGGCCCTGCTTCATTCCAGTGTTTCAGAAATCTCTTGAAATTGAGAGTTAATAAATCATTCTGAGCACTTTCCCATCAAGTCAAATTTGGTTTCAGGGTTTACTTGAGTAGGTATAATTTATAATTAAAGCTAGAAAGGTGCAAAATATCATCAGACATGAAGAAAATTAGCACTATTAATAGCTCTTCAATTTTTAAAGGCTTCATGCTGGATTATACAGCCATGAGAGTCTCACTTGGAAGAAAGAGTCTGTGGATTATATCCTGGGAAGACTTTTGAGTGTTTAATAACTGACTCTCAAAGGAAAGATGAGAAGGGCCGGTTTGCAGCACTTACCAATTTATGTGGTGTAAATACTCCCACCATAACCCATTTCAAGATACCAATATCCTGGACAGGGATTTCGGGAGGGATATGCAATTCTTATGAGAATTATACATGATTATATATACATACAACATATATTATACATACAACAGATGATAACACACTTTTGACACTTGGTAAGAATGAACTGATGGTAATTACTGTGCCTGACTTCTAATTGTACTAGTAGACACTTGTTCAGTTGCAAGTGGTGTAAACCCAACTTAAGGAATCAGCTAATTCACCATTCTTCACATAATTGGGAAGGTTAAGATGTAAGACTGTTGCTGACACAATGAGATCCAGGGATTCAAATGATTCAGCTGTAAATTACCTCCTTATGTCCATACCCTGGTGTGATCCTACCCTGACTCCTTAGAAAGGAGTCATGTACATTCAAAAAGCTTATGGGCACAGATACATTCATACACTAAATAGAAAAGTGTAATTTCCAGGAAAGAAGAAAAAAAGTTTTAATCAGCGTTGTCATTGTTGGTTTTCTTTTCTTGTATATAATCTTCTTTTAAAAAGATTGTAAATTCCTTGAGACAGTGATTGTATGCCAAGCTATTTCTTTATGTGACTATGAACATACAGGTAAAAATTAAAAACCTCAGGCGGTGCCTGTGGCTCAAGGAGTGGGGTGCCAGCCCCATGTGCTAGAGGTGGTGGGTTCTAATCCAGCCCCAGCCAAGAACTTAAAAAAAAAAGCTAACAACCTCATTACCTTTGTTTTCATTACAATAACTTGTAGAGTACCTTTATTTCAATACTGTCCAATTATTTAAAAGTATATATATTCTTGCTCTTTTGGAATCATATTGGAGGGCTGATTGCTTTGTCTGTTATTAACAGTAAGCCACTATGCTAGAAAAAAATGAAATGATACAAACCACGATTTCCTGAAAATTTTACCTATTTCTCTTCTGATATTTTTCTTTGAGGTTGGAGCTTCCTTTGTTTATGAGTGGTGGATTCGTTTTTTGTTTTTGTCTTTTCTTCCCTCCCCCAAACCGGTTATAATTGCTTTTAGGTGGACAAAATGACTTATCCTTGCAAAAGTTAATATTAATAGCTTGATAATTTTAATGTGAAGATAGTCTGAAACAATAAAACCTAAATCAATTTTGGTGGGCTTTGGTTTGCAATTTCTGTTGGAATCTTATTTTAAATCTGTATCGATGATATTCAGTCAGAGAATGAAGTTCTTCAAAAATAAAGCACGAATTCGGACTCAAGGATAAAGGTTTAAGTTTTCACCTTGTGGGAAATTCTTGTGCTAATGTATTCAGTGTGGGAGAAGAAAAAAGAAAATTCTCAGATTTCAATGAGGTTACATTGAGAAATGATGACATATTACATTCTAATTTTCTAAATAGATACAAGGTTCACCTTGAGGCTACTTTGCACGGTTGGATAATAAAAGAAAAATAACTCATTTTGGGTCAGTTATTTTTCACCTGTGTGGGTGCCCAAACATTTGTTCAAATGTAGCTGTTCTGAATCTCTAATTGTAAATAGTGCCAAATACCTTCAGCTCTTGTAGCTGAGAACTTAAAGTGAACGTCATTCATTCTCCAGCCCTTGCCTTTGCAGACATTATATTTCAGTGACAAATGAAATGTCAAAAATACCTGGCAAATAAATACTTAATGGAAAGAGAAATACATGCGATGTAACTCTCTTAAAATTTTACTTTAATAGCCTGGCATTGTAATTGATATTCATTGAGCAAATTATGGTCTAATTCTTTTAAAGTAATAAAGTGTTCAGATTATTTTGGGGATAATTCTCCATGGAGCTATCACAGTGGCTCGTATCTTTTAAGGAAGACACTGATTGCTCTTTGTTCCTTGCCATCTTTTCTTGAATGTTTATACATATAGGAAACCATCTCGTAAGATGGAGATAGTATCTTCTCTGGAGCTAAAGGCAAATATGCTCATTGTCTGGTAGAATAAAGACGATGCCTCCCTCCAGAACAAAGAGGAAGCATGTTTATTACCCATTATAAAATATGCAAGTTCCCTAAATGTTGTCATCTGACCTACATCATATACTTTTGTGGGAATTGTGGTTTAGAAATACAGCATTGGGATGCTCATATTCTAGCTACTGTTACTGTTGTGCATAAAATTCTATCCTTTGTTTCTGAGCCAGGAGTCTCATATCTTCTGTGAGAATCCATAATAATTGTGTCAGTATTACTCGTTAGCTCACAAGTATAATGAAATTTCAGACCCTTCCTTGGCCATCTAGTGACCATGGAGATATTCAGCAATGAGATATGTTGCACTTTTTCAAGGATGAGTTCACAAACTTTATTGTCAGACCTCATACAACGACAACTCTCATGATCTCTCTGGAAGAGAGATGGCTCTGAAGGGTGGACTGAGTCCTGGGTGGTGCGTGGCTTCCCCAGGTGAGGCCCCTGAAGGAGACCATTAGTGATATTCAGCAATAAGGCATGTAGCATTTTTTCTAGGATGAATTCACAATCTTAATATATATAAATATATTGTAATTATTATATATATTATAAAGTGTTAGGTAATTGCCCCAGAAAAGCCCCTTCCCGAGAAAGCCCCTTCCTACTTTCAACAGATCAGGACTAGCTGTCTCACTCTTAAAGTTACAGATCCTTTCCAAGCACAGGAAGTTGCCCTCTGAACAACAGGGAGTTGCCTGCTAGACATCTCCTTATCTCCCAGTCGCAAAACCTGCCTCACTTCCCTGTCCCAATTACCCGTTGAAAATTTCAAACTTATGGCCTGCCCCTAACGGCTCTTCCTACCAGAGCAATTAACTCCTTATTGGCTATTCTACCCTCCCATCACCATTCTGAGACTTCCCCTAGCTGAACTTTTATGAGGGGGCACTTTTCTGTTAGTCCCTCCTCCTCTTCTCTCTCTCTTCTTTTCTCTCCTCATCTCTCTCCTCTTTTCTCTCCTCTTCTCTCTTCTCTTTTCTCTCCTCCTTGGTGCTGTTCTGCAGCATCCCTCACCAATAAAGACCTTTCATACAAGCCTTGGTGTTCTGTGAGATCTCTGTCGGTTGAGTGCTGCCCTTTCACAAAGCATTGTAAAAGTTACATTTATAAAGGACATCTTTGAAGAAAGACTGGGGGGATCTACAAGGTAGTCCTTGGCTTTGTTGAAGGAAGGCAAAGGGAACAGAGCCCTGGAAGCATGGTGTTTGGGGAACTATTTATAGTTCTGTGTTCCTGAAACTCAAAGCTGGTCATGAGAACTAGGTAGTGGTTAGGTGTGCCTGGCTGAGTTGGCAGGGCCAGGTGCTTGCATGCCATGCTTAAGGGCACACTCTTTAAGTAATAAGATGACATTTGAGCATCATTAGGGAAATGCCTCATCTGATCGTGTTTTAGAACTGCTGGTTGCTATGTTGAAGAGTGGTGGAAAGGAGGCGAACTGGGAGCAATTTTCTCAGAAGGAAAAGGGAATGGGAACGTCAGTTCAGGTAGTAGGATTAGAATGGAGAGGAGGGGGGAGGAGGGCTTTACATATGCGATAGGAAGTAATCTCTTGATATAAAGAGCTTTAGGTTTGTCTCTATAGATCAATATCAAAACTATGTTTTACAATTTTTTTCTTGTGAACTAATTAAACGAATTCTCAGAAGTTCAAATAAAAAGCTCATTAAAAGTAAAAAGAAAAATATATAGTGCTCCTAATATCATATTTTGAAAGTCTTTCCAGGTAGGCTAGTTCTCTTAAAGAATAGCTCTATTATATTCGTTGAAAATAACTCCTTTCTTTTAGAATAGGAAAGAGAGAACAAATGTCACTTACTATGTCCTCTACTATGCCACTATGCTTAAAAATTACTATATCTCTGTCTGCATAGAACAGTGATCCGGTTAGGAGATTTATACTTACCTCTGAAACCTAAAACTATTGCTGGCCTTACTTTGTGTCTTCTCACTTGCAGGTGACAAAAGCAAGTCTATTTCGGTTTAAATAATTCCTTGGCTTGTGTCACCTAAAAGCCCAGGAGTAGAAAAAGTATATCAAATTGAATATTTAGGGGTACTTCTGGGGAAAAAACCTGAATGCATTTGAAGAATGTATTAGCTTATTAGCTGATTGAACTAAAAATCCATTGGTAGGCAGAAACAGATCGGTTGGGGCTCTCCCTCCCTTTCTCTGTGATTTTCTCTTTTCACTGTGCATGTGTTGTTTTATTTTGAAGTTGAGATTTCCCACTCATGGCCAAATGCCGGAAGCCAGCCAAGCCTCACACTGATGCACTGAATGTCCAGGAGGATGAGAGTACTTTTTTTTTTTTTCTCCAGCCTTTGCCCAAATTCTTAAGCTCTAATATTTTGGAGCTAAGTTATGGCATTTTTCTAAACCAGAGCCAATCCCTGTGTACAGAGGGATGCAGTTTAATGATTAATTTAATTCTGGGTTGAGTATCTGTGAATCGGTTCTTATAAGCTGCATAATATATGTACTAAACTTAGTGGCATGGGGCAAGCATGACCAATCTTGAACACTGGGCTTATGGTCATGTCCACCGAAATAACATGGCTTCTATACAATGGCAGAGAGGCAAAATCAGTGCTATGAAAGTGTCAAACAATGCCCACCACCCCTTTCGTCAGGAGTGCTAGCCCCAGGTTATTGGGAATTAGTTTTGATTTCAACTTTTTTTAGTGCTTGCTTCATACTGAGTCCTCAGGGGATAGCAAGATGGCCACGAGTCTTTCCAGATTTAAAAACAGTGTACTAGCTTAAAATTCTGAGAGTAAGATTTCATTTATTTTAGTAGTACTGAAAATGACTAGGGTGAATCATTATTAGACAAACGAGTTACACGTCTATGCTTGAGACAGTTTTTCTGCCAACAATATGAATGCTCACAGTGATTAGCCTGGGGCGATGTGACATTCTTGGTGGTAGGGTTTAGTTTAGGTCTATTGAAACCACTAGGGTTTAGAATGAGGGCCAGCTAGATTCTGAGATAGAGACACATACTATGCATAGGCACATTATAAAAAGAATAACAATAATCTCTCTGATACAAAACCAAAAGTTTTATTTAAGAGTTTCATGCCAATAATATCTACATAATATATGTTTAATTGAATCAGTTGAAGTTTATTTATTACTGACAGCTAAAAGTTCCTTACTGTCTTAGTATGAACGGGCACCATAACAAAATACCATAAAGTGGGTAGTTTATACTTAAACCTCACCTTCTAATCTCATCGCCTTTGGGATTCAGATTGCAAAATTCTATGTATTTTGGGGACATAATTTTCAGATGATGGCACCTCCATAATCATTTAAAATGACTTCATTGTATTAACAACAGGAGATTAATTTAAAATGATAATAATAAATTTAAAATTTCTTTGAGATCTAGGAAGAGAACCAAGTCAAGTCATGAGGCTTCATAAGCAGAGTTTGTCTCAGCTTTGGCCCAAGCATTCTTATTCACTTGGTGGCAGGAAACCATTGAATAGATTTTTTATATTTGAAAACATACTTTAAAATTATTTTCACTTCCATTAAATAATCCGAAACTTATGTAGCATTTTATGGCATTATGTAGTATTAGTGACCATGTCAGGAACAAGGTTGATGAACTAAGAAAAATAGGTTAATATCTGAGGGAGAAAAAAACACCATTTTTAAAAGGCTTCTTAATTCAAAATGTATTAACATATTAAATGTTCTATGGAATCTGATTAGTGAACCTGCTCAGCATACCATTTTCTCATTAGTCATTTTCCAGCTTAGCTTTGCATTTAACCTTTAATAATAGCACCACTGACATAGATTGCCTGTTAAAAGTCCTTTTTGTGTCAAATCCTTCTAAGGATAGAATATTTTCTTAAGTTAAACACAGGAAATATTATTACTTAAATTAGGGACCTGTTTAATATTGATGTGATTAAATTAAGTAAGAATTATAACTATAGAAAGTTGATGTTTCTTAAAGCATAAAATACATTAATAATGGCTGTCGTAGCGGTGGCTCATGCCTGCAATCCCAGGACTTTGGAAGGACAAGGCAGAAGGATCACTTGGAGCCAGCAGTTCAAGATTAGCCTGGACGACATAGTGATATCCCATCTCAACAGAAAAAAGAAAAATAAAGTTGCATAGATACCTATCAATCCTGGATTTATATGGTATGTCTAGCTCTAAATTAAGAGTGAAGGAGTCCATCTTTTCCACTGAGATGGACTTCTACTTCCTTGCCCTGTAGTGCAAGGGGTGAGTCACTATATGGTCCAAATTGATTAAGTGACTGCATAATCACTTAAGAATTGCCTCAAATGCCTCTAAGAAGTGTAATTGAAAAAATTTTACATTTTCCGGTCTTCAAGAGTTTTTAATCAATGGTAGGTAAGAAAATGTGTCTCTCTCCTCTCTCTCTCTCTCTCTCATGTGATCCAAAACTTATGTAGCATTACATAAGTAGAGAGAGAGAGAGAAAGAGAGAGCTCTAATCACTATAATAGGTGTAATCAACTATAACATGGACATTTCATGGTTATTTTAATTATTAGAATTTCATGTTAAGTTTTTTTTTTTTATTAAATCATAGCTGTGTACATTAATGCAGACATGGGGTTCAGTGTGCTGGTTCTATATAAAATCTGAAATATTTTCATTAAACTGAAGGCAATAACATAGCCTTCATGTCACTTTCTTGTTAAGTTTTGAACAAAAGAATAAATGAACGTAACAGAAATTACTAAAGTCTTATCCACCATCATGTGATTATGAGTAGAACAGTATGAAAAGGAAAACTCTGAAAAAAATGCTCTAAAAATATTTCACATACACCTCAAATTGTAAACACTGAAATACATATCCATTTGTAAAATTTGCTTTACGTTGTACAGCCCTGT
>CAUYQV010181920.1:0-22280 GCA_963574575.1 Galagoides demidoff
AAATCTAGAAATATACAGAAGGAAACACATCACAACAAAACTGGGTTTATGTCAGGGATGTAAGATTGATGGAGGATTTGAAATATGTTACTATTAATATGTATATCTATATATAATATATAGATATAATTCACCACAATATTAGAATAAAAAGGGAAATCACACACTCTCAACAGATGCAGAAAAAACATTTGATAAAGGGTATTTTCTATTGATGGTAAAACTCCTAACAAATTAAGAACAAAAGGAAAACTTCTTTAATCCAATAAAGGGTTTCTATAAAAACTCTACACAATAATGGCAAAATACTAACATTTTTTTTCTTTTAAGATTGGAATGAGACAAGAGTGCCTGTTATTAGCACCTCTATTCAACATTGCACTGGAGAACCTAACCAGAGTAGTTAGGCAAGAAAAGAAACAAAAAGAAACAATATTTAGAAAAGAATAGTCTTTCAGAGAACAAGTCAGTATATATAAAAAGTCCAAAAGAATCTACTGGCAAACTATTAATAAGTGAATTGATCAAAATCACTAGCTAAAAAGCAGCATGTAGAAATGAATTTTGGCGTCCAGTTCTGATCAAGATGGAGTAAGTACACTACCGCTTGTCTCTTAACACAAATGACAACCATAAACTAGGGACATAATAGTTTTTAAAACTACCTGATTACCCTGAAAGGTAAACATTGGCAGGTAGACCGTGGGAAGCGGGAGTGAGAATTCAAAACTGGAATGATCAGTAGGCTGTGGTGAGTTTCCTGGTTTTGCTTTATTTTTCTTGCGGTATCTCCGAGTGTGAACCTGAGAGTGAATTGAATTTGGAGAACTGTGCAGTGCAAATGGTTAGTAAAAACTCCAAGGAAAAACCTTTGTTTTAGCCAAAGGACTTGGAAAAGAGGACCTTGTGATTCTGGGAATGGGAAGAGAATTCTCTTTTTATTTCCTCTTTTTTCCCCTCCTGGCTCTGCTCTGTGGGCAGTATCAGCAATGGCATGAGCACATAAAAACTCTGAGAGAAAATCCATCTTTTGGATAAAGGAATTGGGGAAAAGAGTCCCTAGTGTATAGAGTGTGGGTGGAATCTCCAATATTTTTAAAAAGTCTCTTTTCTCCTGCCACTTCACTCTAAGGGCAGGCCCAGTCAGGAACTGTGTGAGAGCACCAATGGCTACAACTCCGAGAAATCTGGGGCAAAAGAAATATCTTTCACGCCAGGTGAGGAGGCTCACGCCTATAATCCTAGCACTCTGGGAAGCCAAGGCGGGTGGATTGCTCCAGCTCAGCAGTTTGAGACCAGCCTGAGCAAGAGTAAGACACTATCTCTACTAAAACTAGAAAAAACTAGTGGGGCATTGTGGCAGGCACCTGTAGTCCCAGCTACTCAGGAGGCTGAGGCAAGAGGATTGCTTGAACCTAAGAGTTTGAGGTTGCTGTGAGCTAAGCTGATACCACAGCACTCTACTCAGGGTGCCAGAGTGAGACTTTGTCTCAAAATCCTCCACTAAAAAATAGAATTTCTTTCTTTTGGCACAGAGGGTAGGGTGGTGGTAGTGATGAAATTGCTCTGTGCTTTGGCAGTGGTGATAGTTCCATAGCTCTATGAATTTGGCAAAACTCAGACTTTTACACCAAAGAGAGTAAAGTTTATTATATATAAATTAAAAATAAATTTAAATTGAAACAAAATCAATTGCCTTTCTACATATTAGCAACAAATAGAAAAACTATATTAAAAACATAATTTATAATAGCACCAAAACTATTAACTACCCTAGAATCAATCTAATGAGAGACATAAGACTGAAAAACACAAAATATCATGAAGATTAGAGGACTAAAATAAGTAAAAAGATGTACCATGTTCATGGACTGAAATACATGACAAAACATTAACAAACCAAATGGGATCCCAGGACATTTTTTACCTATTGACAGGCTGATTTTAAATGTACAAACAATGGCTCGGTGCCTGTGGCTCAATCAGCTAAGGCGCCAGCCACGTACACCTAAGGTGGCGGGTTCAAATCCCCAACCTGGCCCGCCAAATAACAATGATGGCTGCAACCAAAAAATGGCCAGGCGTTGTGGCAGGTGCTTGTGATCCCAGCTACTTGGGAGGCGGAGGCAGGAGACTCGCTTGAGCCCAGGAGTTGGAGGTTGCTATGAGCTGTGATGCCATGGCACTCTACCCAGGGGGATAGCTTGAGGCTCTGTCTCAAAAAAAAAAAAATGTACAAACAATGTAAAGGACCAATAACAGCAAAACAATTTAGAAGAACCAAGTTTGAGCACTTATTGTGCTGTATATTGATGAGTATTATAGGTAATTAAGATGCTTTTATATTGGTAAAAGGTCGAATAATTAGGGAGAATAGTAGGGAGTCCAGAAATAGCCCCTCAGTTTGTGAGAAAGTTTGCACAGAACTGCTGAGGAAAAATTACAATCTTTAATAGGCAGTACTAGATCAATTAGATACACATATAAAAAAAATTAAAACTTGGCTCCTACTTCACATTATATACAAAAATCATTTTCAAAAGGAAGATAAATATAAATGGTAAGACAAAAAGCTACCAGAAAACAACTTTGGAAAATATTATATTGTTTGAGTAGGAAAAGTTCTTACACAGGATATAAAAAGGTCTAATTATAAACAAAAAGATTGAAAATTGGACATTATATTTAGTTACTTCAGTTCATTGGTAGACACCACTACTAGAGAAAACATAAGAGAGTAATTTGCAATACTGACAAAAAGTACCCACAATGTGTAGCAAATTCCTAAAAATCAACCAAGAAAAGAAAAACTTAGTCGAAAAATGGACAAGAAAACTGAACAAGGACTTACCAAAAAAAAAAAAAAAAACAATAACACAGTAGTCTCTTTTATTCACAGTTTTGCTTTCCATGGTTTCAGTTATCCATGGTCCAAAATTATTAAATGGAAAATTCCAGAAATAAACAATTCATACGTTTTAAATTGCATGCCATTCTGAGTAGCATAATGAAGTCTTATACAATCCTGCTCTATCCCATCAGGGACATGAATCATCCCGTTGTCCAGTGTATCCACCGCCCTTCTGTCAATCATTGATAGTGTCTGCTCCTGATTTCCAACCAGTGACATCATCATGGCTCAGTGATCAAGGATCACATGAAACAGGTGCTCCTCCTGTGACTATAACCTAATGCTATGTCACACTGCCTACATTATTTACGTCACTTCATCTCATATCCTTGTAAGAAGAAAGCTAAGTATTACAGAATAAGATATTTGAAGAGAGAGATCACATTTACATAACTTTTACTACCGTATAATGTTATAATTGTTTGTTTGGGTTTTTTCTGAGACAGAGTCTCACTTTGTTGCCCTCAGTAGAGTACTGTGTCATCATGGCTCACAGCAACCTCAAACTCCTGGGCTTAAATGATTGTCTTGCCTCAGCCTCCCAAGTAGCTGGGACTACAAGCACCCACCACAACACCTGGCTATTTTTTGTTGAGGTTGTCATTGTTGTTTGGCAGGCCTGGGCCAGGTTTGAACCCTCCAGCTTCAGTGTATGTGGCTGGTGCCATAACCACTGTGCTACAGACTATTAGTTATTGCTGTTAGTCTCTTGTTGTGCCTAAATTCATGATTAAGCTTTATCATAGATTATATATGTATATAGAAGAAACAGTAGATAAATGGTTTGGTACAATTTATAGATTCAGGCAACCACTGGGAGTCTTGGAAAGTATGACCCCTAGGATGAGAGGGATTATTGTATTCAAAATGCTCTGTGAACAACTGAGAAGGTACTGTAGCCATAAGGGAAATGCAAAAAAAATTTAATCACTAAGACAATACATTTCATCATTATAGGATGGCTATCATTAAAATGATTGATAATATCAAGCATCCGTGAGGCAGTGAATGACTGGAACTCTCATACACACGGCTGGGGGAGCAGAACTTGATATAACCATTGCAGAAAATGGACAGTCTATTCTAGAAGCCAAATCAGAAATAAGGACATAGCTAATAGCACAGTTTTACATTACCAAAACTATAAACGACCAAAATATGAATCAATACTAGAATACACATCTGGTAACTTCATATAATAGAGTATTATAGAGCAATGAAAAAGGACAAACTATTGTTACATCTACCAACACGGATAAATCTCACCCTCAAAATATTGAACCCAAGATGCCAGATGCCAAAGAAGAACTATCAAATAGATCCATTTTAATAAAGTTCTTCAAAAAACAATAAAAACTAATCTATGGTGTTAGAAACCTTCCATCTGGGGAGGAGGGTAGGTAGGAATAGTGATCGGGATGGGACAAGAGAGGGCTCCTAAGAAGCTGGTAACGTTCTATTTCTTGACGTGGTAGTTACAGGCTATGTCCATTTTGTGATATTCATTGAGCTATACACTTAGGATTTGCTCATTTGCATGCATTTTATATTTTTTAAAGTTGAAATGCAAAAAAAAAAAAACTTCTTATACTTTTTCAAAGGCAAAAACAATCTATTAGATGATATCACTTTCTTAAAAAATAAAATAAAATAAAAAAGATGATATCACTTTCTTTCTTAAAGTTACAGAATGGCTTTCGTATCACACTGTCAGGGCAGTTTGCATCCTGCCTACCTCAGTCCTCAGTTCATATCACTAGTCCCTTCCTCATGAGACTCCGGCCTCACTGGCCTCCTTCCTGTCCTTCACAAGTACCAAACTTGTTCTTGCCTCCGCGCCTTTGGACTTGCTATGCTGTCTGCTTGATGTTCCTTCTCCACATCTGCTTTGGCTGCCTGTTTCTCTTCCTTCACATGTCCTTGGAACAGCCCATCCCATCCCACCTCCCAGCCACTGTCTGTCCTAGAGGTCAGGCAACAGTTTTTACAGGCACCCAGATAGAACAGCGGGCTCTGCAGGCCAGCTGCCCTCTGACACACTGCTCAACATTCCAATGCAGCGGGAAGTAGCTGTGGACGGTATGAGAATCAATAGGTGTGGCTATGTGCCAACAAAACCTTATTTATTTGTAGATATTAATATTTGAATTGTATATCATTTCACATGTCATAAAATATTCTTCTTTTTATTCTCCCTCAAGCACTCAAAAATATAAAAACCATTCTTAGCCTGCCCATTAAAAATAGATAGGAAGGCCAGATTTGGCCCACCACTAACCCCTGCCCTGATCCACTACTCTGATTCTTTTCTTCCTCGGCCTGTTGCTACCTAAAATTACTTCATTTGTTCACATGTTTATCTCCTATGTTTCCCTACCCTTAGAATTTCAGCTCCAGAAGAGAGGGTGCCCTATCTGTTGATTTGCTGCCACATGTCCACTGCCCATCCCAGAGCCTCACCCTGCAGAAAACACGAAGGAGCAGGCCTACCTGGTCACAACCCTGGGCTTGGTGAGGATTCTGGTGACCTTCTTCCGTACGGGACTCACAGGAGCAGACCCAGTCTCCTCTTTAAACATCTCTGTAAGTGAGGACTCCTTTCGGGCTGACTGAGATCGTAAAGGACTGTCTCCTGAAGTCATCTTGGAGATCCGCTCAGGAGGAGCTCCAGATTTCACCTTCGACCGGCCAGATTCTGCCTCTTCCTTTCCGATGGGATATTCGATGGTTAATAGACCTGTTTCCAGAAGACACCCAATTACCTTCCCTTCACAGCCAGGACTTCTCAGCCCTTGCTCCCAGGCAAGAAGCATCAGAGACCGCTTCAGCTCATCCCCATTTTTACCCTTTACTCTCCCTGGTTCTCCTGACGCCTCCCTGGCCACCTCTCCTCCGTTGCCCAACAGAGTGCTCCGGCACTCTGAATGTAAGAACAGACAAATATCACTTCTACTCATTCTGCAATCTCCCTTTTGTCAGGGGGCCCCATGTTTCATTCAGCTTCGTGTCCTCCATAGCATCAACATTCTCAGGATGCATCCTCAGATTTGAGTCCCTTCCACCTACTTTCTTTGTTGTATTTAATTTATTAATATTCTTGTCTTAGAATACAGGGACCTCACATCCTCTCATCCACTCACCAAACTAAGCCAAAATGGACCTAGTTTACTGTGCTTAGTGGTGTGACCTCAGGCAAGTCCCTTCAGGACCTGAACCAAATGATCCCATCTGAAATGGGGAAATATCGGATGGCACCTATAGCTCAGTGAGTAGGGCGCTGGCCCCATATACCAAGGGTGGCGGGTTCAAACCTGGCCCCAGCCAAACTGCAACAAAAAAATAGCTAGGCGTTGCGGCAGGCGCCTGTAGTCCTAGCTACTCAGGAGGCTGAGGCAAGAGAATTGCATAAGCTCAAGAGCTGAAGGTTGCTGTGAGCTATGACGCCACAGCACTCTACCAAGGGCAACAAAGTGAGGCTCTGTCTCTAAAAAAAATAAAAAATAAAATGGGGAACTATCCCTGCTGTGTCTACTTCCCTGGAGGTTCAGAGTAAAGAAGTAATGGGTGGTAAAGAGCTGTCCTTTGAGATGCCTTTCAGTGACCTGGGATTTGGGAAGCCATTGAATAGGCTTTTACCCACCCCCCAATTTACCTGATGCCAGCAAGACAGAATTCATAAACTGAGTCACTGTCTTCTGAAACCGCTTCTTGATCTCGGCCAGCGCTCGGCTCATCTTAGACACCTTCTCATCTACGCTGCTGATTCCACGGGGCAGCTGGACAGAGGCAAAGGGGAAGGGCCCCGAGGAACCAGCTGCCTAGCCTGGTGATAACCAGGGGTTGCTCTGGTTTGGAGCATGTGCAGTTCCCTCTACCTGGGACACACCTCTCTCCCTCTTAGCCCAGAAAATTCCTATACACTAGCCCAGACCTGAATCGGATGTCCCATCCTTGGAAGGTTTTCTCTGATTCTGTTGGGTAGAACTGCCCCTTGCCTTGAACACCCATCATGCTCTCTGTGCAGCCTGAAGACAGAAGTTAGCAGTTTACGAAGCAATGAGTTATGTCTGAGCCTGCTCCCCTAGACTGCATGTGCCTAGAGGGGAGGGACCGAGCCTTGGTCACTTTTGTGTTTGAGTGCCTGGCCTACACAAGGTAGGCCATTTACTCAGTAAATGCTGCTGCTCTCATAGGTAAATGCTGGTCTCCCTCTGCCATGAATCCCACACTGCATCCCTCAGAAGCTCCCTCAGTTCTGGCTGCCAAGCAGTGGTTACTCCCAGCACCCAGCTAACTACCTCAATTCTGGATTGCTCTGAAGGACCATTCTGGCCTGGGGTCCCACTGTAGGATTGCTGAGGCCTTTGCTGTGGTTGTCCTGCTGCTCAAACTCTCCCCCTGCCCAAGCTGACTTCCTTCAAACTTCAAAGGGGCTATTCCACAGAGCAGACCCCAATAAAGCTTCACACACCTAGCTCCATATCAGAGTCCATTTTCCAGGAAACACAACCTAAGACCTGCTCTGAACAGCTGAGGCATCTCCGTGGTACTGTAAAATCAAGCTCAGGGTCCGGAGTCGAGCCTGACTTTATCTCCAGGAAGCCTTCCCTGATTTCCTCAGCCAACAGCCATTGCTCTATGTGCTGAAATCCACATATGTCCCTTTCTATTCTTTCTGCCCTGGGTCCTGGCTATTTTTTATCCAGGGACTTCTTTTTCCCTAAACTTAGCTCCTTGAGGGCAAAATCTCTGCTTTCTATATCTCCCACCTAACATATAGGAGGTAGGAAAAACAATTTTCTTCCACAGAATTCAAGCTTGAGGTGGAAGGAGTAGGCTGGGGATGAACGGCTTCTTTGAAGGACTACAAAGTCAGTCCCCATGTTTTTCTTTAGCCTGCAGCAGAAATCCTGTAAAGGACACCCCTGATAATAGCAAGGCCTCAGCCATCCTTCTACTTGGTGGCCCCAGCCACTGCTTCTGGGCTAATTTTATTTATTTACTTAAAATTTATGCCCAGAATACTTCCAGAACAGATTTGAGGCAGCACACTGGGCTAATAAAGCATTTAAACTGAGGCATCGTCTCGCTTCCAAAGTGCTGCCTTGATAGAAATATTTAGTGAGGAGCTCGGCCTGAGGGCTGTAAAACCTGGGACCGCCATTCTGCCTGTCTCCCTGATGGGTGGCTCTTTCCAGGGTGATGGGTGTCTGGGGAAACCATTTACCAAGCTCCCCAGTGACAGAGACTTGGAGGGAAGAGGCCACCCCACCCCAGCTTTCATAGGCAGCCATGGATTTTGTTCCCAAACAAGCATACACAGATGGTACGGAACAGACTGTAAAAGTCCGAAGATGGGTGGGCTGGGTGGGCCCTACACATCACTGTACAGATAGGGAAGTTAAGCACCAGACAGGGAGGGAACTGGCCCAAGGCCCTATAGCCTCTTTCTAGCCTAAGCTCTTTGTCAACCTGGACATTCAGTATATTCTCTTGGAGGCTCCTGGCAGCTCCAATAGTCCAAGAATCTAAGATGCACTAATTGGCTAAGTCTTAGATTTCATGCAAAAGTATCCCGAGATGCTTAATCAGGTGTTAATGTCAATGTTAGGAAATCTCGTTACCCACAACAAATCACATTTACTCATTTGTTTCCATTTAATCTCACGAGAAAGTTGTAATACATAGTGCACATCCAGACGTTCTCAAACAGCAAAGGTCAGAACCGTAAGGCGTTTTGGCAAGTCAGTCTTCTAGGTCAGCATCAGCTCCTATCATCTATTATGCAGCACTGTGTACAGCTGCTGTCTTGACATATTGGTTTGTTTATCCCTATGTCCCCAAGACAGTTGTGTTCTTTGAGTTATTGTGTCATTTTAAATAACTTTTCAGTATTTTACTGCAATGTCAAACTATGCCTCTATAAGCTTCTCTTATAGAAGATTCCACCCTCTAGACCAGCATGGTCCGGTAGAAATACAATGTGAGCTACATGCATAGTTTTAGTGTCTAGCAGCCACGTAAAAATGTTTGTAAAGGTAAAATTAATTCTAATAACCTATTGATTTGACCCAGTATATAGAAAACATAATAATTTCAACATGACATCAAAATAAGCGATTATGAGTGAGAAATTTCACCTTTTCTGCTCACACTAAATCTTTGAAATGCAACATTATATTTTTAGTCAGAGCTCATCTTAGTTTGGACTCATCACATTTCAAGAGCTCAATAGTCATGTGTGACTTGAGATTACCACACTGGATAGATAGCTTTGGACTTCTAATTCCAGCTTGCTAAAATTGCATTAAGGCAAGGAAAAATAAGACTTGAATTGCCAAGAAGCTTTCCCAGGCTGAGGGTGTGTGTTTGAGTACGTGAGCTTAGAGAGATGTCTCCAAACTTTAGAGCTAACCCAACAAGAAGCTGTCAGAAAAATGAAATATTGCTGCAATTTTACAAGAATGAATAATTCCCTAATATCCATTGCCTTTAATAAGAAAAATAATCTCACATCTTTTTACCCAGTCTAAAAAGGTTTCAAGAAACAAACCTGTGTATTTAATAATGTCACAATGAGAATGAGGAACCAGATGGATAGGTTGGAAGCGTCAGCAAGCAAGATCATCCATCTCGCTCAGCCCAAATGAACTTGAACTCCAATGGGTACTTTGCTCTTTAAGGTAATCAGTGCAGCCGGATTCAGATGCCTGAGTTTCCTGGGTGCTCCTATGAGACCCCTCAAGGAACACTTCCTCTCCTCATCCCCCAGTGGCTTCACGTGCCCTCTGCCTGGCATGCCACGCTCATGCAGCTGGATTATGACTGTGGCTTGTGCCTTGCCCCCTCCATTAGACTGAAAGTATTTCAGAGAGTAGAGGGATTGGGATGCCTTCATTTCTACACACACACACATGCCACCCTCCCCCGCAGCCAATTTGGCATGCTGCAGGTGCTAATATATTTTATTAAATTTGCTAATGAATTAACAAAAGCGAAATGCTGCTGGAATGAAAATGCAATTTAAAAAACAGGCACAATGCTTTCCTCCAGGAGAAATGGGGGGGGGGTCCCTAACAAATCCCTGCCCCTTGTAGCATGAAGACATTGGGCTGGATGCCAGCTCTGACAGCGTGTGAGCTTGTGGCATGCAGCAGCAAATACCCCCACAGCTTAACTGGGTTAACTGGGTTTCTTGCTCAGGATGACCATATAATTTATCATCTGAACCAGCAAACTTCTAAGAAGGAAAGAGGATGCTATTTATAATTGTTCCAGGTGGACAGGTGTAAATCTGGACTGGCTCTGGGAAAACTGAGAGGTGTAGTCCTCCTGCTCCTGCTCCTAGAAGACTTCCCTTAGTGAGCACAGTGCTTTGTGGGACCACAGATGGTCTGCTTCATCTGAGTGAGCCCTCAGTTTCCCTAGCCTTGTGCTGTATTGGCAGTATTCTCTTTCAGACTCTAAACTCAGGGTGCAGGGATCGTGTCCTCTTCATCCTCTTAGTCTCTCTCTATGATGTTGATTTGAGACCCCCAAGCACACAGTAGGATCCATGAAGACCCAGTGAATGGAAAATGAACTCCCAGTAACTATCCACTATATTTTCCTCTACCCGACAAATATCTGGCAAGTACTTAATTTGAAGCAGTCTTTGTGCTATGCCTCAAGTGATACTAATGGGAATCACGGGGAATTCCCAATTTGGTGGAGAAGATAGACTTATAAATAAAGAAGTGAATGGAGATTGTCACAGATGAGAGAGTCAAACAGAGGAAGGGACAGACTCTGCCTGGGATGGGGAGAGGATAGTAGTTATTCTACCCAGCACTATTTCCCCCATATTCTGATACCAACACCTTCCTTTTCCTTTAGGGAACACTTCTGCCTGGGAGATGCATTTGAGATTGATCTCACCTCTTGGCCCCAAGGATGGATGTGAGACTCAAGCTCAGCCCCTGGAAGTAATACATCCTCTTGGTTGTGAGAAATGCTTCAAGCAGAGGCAACCAATAGTACCAATGAGTGTTGATGCTGGCATTTCTACTTAGTGCTTAGGGAAAGAGAGCCCTCCCTTTCCCAGGGACATTAAAGATGTAGAATAATAGCTTAGGGATGTTTGTAGCCATTTTGTTACCAAAAAGAGAAAAACTGCTTAAGAATAAAGCCAACAAAGAGGAAAGCAGAATCAAGAGACAGAAAGATCTGATGGAATCATTTGAAGGCCTGGATCCAGCCTTTCCTGAAGCTACATATTGATAGGCTTCTCAGTTTATTGAGTAAATATATTCTGTTTTTGTGCTTAACTCACTTCATATTGGATTCTGTCACTTAAAACTGAAAAACTCCTAATGGATACACAAACAAGAAGTCTCACAGAGAAGGTGATACTAAGGGTGGGAAGTGAATGGTGGTAAAGAGAGAATGAGATATAAGGTGACAGCCCATGTTAAGATGCCCTGAGGTCAGGGCTCAGTGCCTGGTCTGCTTTGCCTTACCCGTTTTTCATGTGACGTTCCATGGGGACAGTTGTTAGCTGTTATAGGCACTGTGACTGTCTCATTCAAGGAGGTGAAGGTGACCATGATAGAGTCCTGCCCCAGCACCTTCAGCTTCATTTGCTCATTCACCTGCAGATGGAGAAATGAGGGCTCATAGGATCCTGCTTCTATTGCCCTGTTTGCCCCTTCCCAACCAGCCACAAAACCTAAAATCCCACTTGGTTTGGGGCTGAAGGTTCATAAGAGCTTTCTAGTTCTTATGTTAAAATTCAGCTTTTTCAGAGAAAACAAAAAAATTCTAGTCTTGGGTGGTGCCTGTGACTCAGTCAGTAGGGTGTCAGCACCATATACTGAGGGTGGTGAGTTCAAACCCACCCCTGGCCAAACTGTAACAACAACAACACAAGGTTCCAGTTTCCCTTTGTGGGATTAGTTGAATAAGTAACCTATGTCCCTTTACCCCAGCTCCTTCTCTTTCCAACCTAATCAGGAAACCCACTGTGAAAGAAGTGCAGGTGGCTAGCAGGTGAGTCAGCTTTAGTCCTGGGACAGCTGGCCTGGGCATGCAGCTTGGGCCAGAAGCCAACCCTTTAACCCTGAATCAGACAGCTGTATCCACTCAGGCATCAAGTCTAACTCCGAGTCTTGTCCTATAGCAGGTGGGAAGGTGATCACATGGTAGGAAACACCAGAAAGCCCCTGCAAATGGGTGGGAACCAGAAGAGCCTGAGCTGCACATACTCAGTTCCTTCTTTAACATCACCAACTATGTCACTACTCTTCCCCTGAGGAGGAGCCAAAGACTATCAGAAAGGGGCAGAATATACTTTTTTTGCCATTTCCAAAAAAGTAGGATTTCTCTTTAGCTGTCCCAGATAGGAGCCTGGGGAGGTTGAGGTGCACTTATAACAACTTGTTGCTTACTGAGAGCTCTTTGGTCTAGGGGTAAGTCCCAGTTCTGCCTCCTGTTAGCAAGCCAGTTAGTCCCTCTGAATCTCAAATTTATCAGCATAAAATAGTTGAAAGGCTATTATTAAGTTCAAATAAGATAAAAATGGTGGAGGGCTTTGTAAGTCATAAAGTCACACGCCTGCCCTGAGAAGATCTTGTCAGGACACTGTGGAGCAGCTCACACTCAGGCTGCTGAGGTGTCCATGTGCAGAGCATTATTTATGCACAGTGGCCCTCCCTGCAGGCTTGGATTACATATCCCTACACTGCTGTATTCCTCCCAGTCTTCAGTGCCTCTGACTTAGAATATCCCCTTACCTACAAACACCCCTGGCAATCCTCTGACCCAAGAAGATTTTGGGTCTCCATTTTGCTCCTTCCACTTCCTTTCACTTTTCCAGCTGTTGGCCCAGGGGTCTACATGGAACTTCCTCATCACTGAGTGAGCCTTCTCCTCACACTCTCCAGTCTGGTGGCTAATTCCTCCCAGTTCCCAGAAAACACTGAACCATGACTTGCCAAGTCATCAACATCTTCAAACTTGTTGATCACTCTCACTTAAGGGAAGCCCTACCCTCTGCTGCCCTCCTTCTAGAGAGATGTGACATAGTACCAGAGCTGGGAGATCAACCTCTGCAGCTCAGTCTGTCACTTAACCAGCTGGGCAATTTTGGCAAATTGGTTAGCTTCTCTGATCCTGGGGGCAATAACAGAATCCTTTCCCTGGACACGACCATACAGATTTTGTGGGGCAAAATAAGCATGTAGCCTAGCATAGTGCAACTATTATGTTTATTTGCCATCCTTACTCCCAGAGTGGTTTCTTTTTCTTTCTCTCAATGCCCCAAATATGGCTGCTCTACAAACGTAGCCCAAACCCATCCTTTTGAGAGTTCATTAACTAGCCTATCATATCTTATCCACTATCCCTGAACTCTCACTTTGTGAGTTCATTAACTAGCCCATCATATCTTATCCACTTTCCCTGGTCAGGATCCATGTCATGACAGCCCAGAGAGATAGGGCCACTGGGCTAAACCAGTATGTCTAAAACCATATTGATCACTGATATTCTCAGAATCACTTCTATTTTCAGCCAGACACATACTCCGTTATGGAGTCATCTACAATTTCCTCCTCCCTTCATCTATCCCTTATCATCCATGCCTGAACACCATGTCTTTTATTAAAACTGTCCCCTTTAAAAAATATTGTCAATATTTTTAATCATGTTGGGTCTGGCTAGTAACTCCCAACTAGTCCCTCCCCTGGACTATCCATGGTCTTTTCCTCTCTAGCCAACCTTCCACACAAAAGCTGGACCCAGCATTTCAGGCCTCAGTTTAAAAATTAACTAGCTTCCAGCATAGCTGGAATCAACTCCTAACAGGCTGACCTTTCCAAAGATAAATGTAAGCTTGAAAAAAAATACAAAAAAAAAAACTACCCAAAAGCTATGAAGAGTGAACAAAAGCAGGAAGATTTTGGAGAAGACTCAAAAAACTTAAGGAAAAAAAAGGACCACCATGGGATAAATTTTTCTTTAATAGCTGTAACCTGAAGGCAGTCACAGGAATGTGTGGAGAGAATGTCAGAATGGCCAGAGCCAGGGAAAGAGAGCCCTGAATTCTGTGTATAGACTGTCCACATCTCTACATGATCCCTCAACTATGTATGAGCTGAGAAAATTCAAGACAGCTTACAGTTAAACAGAAATACTGCATTTGAGCAGCTGCCCACTGCAGGAGAAGCAAAATTCATAGTTTGAATCCAACCTAGTTCATTTGCTGTTAAAACAAGAATATCAACACTCTTCAGAGAAATACATCAGAACTCAGAGATTCCACAACATAACATTCATGATGTCAGGCTATGATCCAAAATTACTCAACATATAAAGAACCAGTGAAATGTGAGCTATTCTCAAGGCAACAAATAATGGAGGCCAATTCTGTCTGATACAACCCAGATGCTGAAATTTTCAGACAAGGACTTTAAAGCAGCTAATTTAACTATACTTGATGAAGTAAAGGAAAATATACTTAGAACGAATTATAAAATGGTAGAGAAATAGAAAATATAAATAACTAAATAGAAATTATAGGACTGACAATATGCAATATCTGAATTTAAAAATTTTACAAAAGTAGCATAATAGTGGAATAGACATGACAAAATAGAGCCAGTGAACTTAGAGAAAGATCAGGAGAAATTATCCAATCTGAAAAGTAAAGAAAAAAATCTTTGAATAATAACAACATAACAGAGCTCCAGGAACCTTTGGGACAACAAAAAAAGGTCTAAAATACACAAAACTGAAGTCTCAGAATAAAAGGAGAGAAATATTGGAATTCCTTCCAAAGAAGATTTAGAAGATGCCTCAAATTTGATAAAAATGAATTCAAATGAATTTATGGATTTAAAAATCTCAGTACCCAGGACCCCCCCCACCAAAAAAAATACAAAGACAACCACACCTCGACACATCAGACTTAGAAAACCAAAGAAAAGAGAAAATCTCACAAGCAGCTAGGGAAAATGAACAGTGATTTGAATAACTACAGATGTCTCATCATAAACTATGGAGGACAGACACAGTGGAACATCTTTAAAATGCCAAAAGAAAAATAAACAGCCTAGAATTTATATCCAGGAAAAAAATTTCCTTTAATAAAGAGATTTGTCACATGAAAGAAACCAGAGAATATGTACTTTAAGAACTATCAAAGGAAGTTCTTCAGGACAAAGAGAAATGATAGCAAAGGGAAACTTGAACTTTCATGGCAGAATGAAGAACATTGGAAAGAGTGAGTATCTGGGTAAAAACAAACTGGCTTCTGCAGCCTCCAAGATGACATGTGAACTCCTCAGCCTGACATCCAGTGCCTCTTATCCCCATTCTGCATCATATATACCTCTTGCCCTACCTGTTTTCACAGGAAGTATACTTGTGACCTCTCAAAGATTCCACACTTAGCCCATTTCTAATGTTTACAGATGTTTCTCCCTCTACCCAGAATGCTCTTTCTTCCTCCTCCTCCTTTTAGGCCATGGAAATCCAAGTGTAAAATGATTCACAATCACTCCCTGTTGCAACTCAGGGACACCTTCTTTTCCAGGCCTCTGCTGTACATTTCTGTGTGCAGCTCCAGGGAGTAGAACAATGAACTAAAACACCTTGCCAAAATGCTTTATTTTTTTATTTAGTTCTCACAGAAATTGTATGAGGCAGGAGGGCACAACTAAGACTCAAGGAAGCCGAGTAGTTTCCATTAAGCTGCACAGCCAGAATATGGCAAAGCTGGCACTAGCACTTGGCTCCTCAGACTTTCGTCCTAGTTCTGTCTACGTCTACTTGGCTATACTAACACGTAAACTTATGATGCCAGCTTTCAACTGATTTGCAATATTCTTAGATTATAAACTTTTCTTTTTTTTTGAGACCAAGTCTCACTCTGTTACACAGGTTAGAGTACTGTGGCATCAGCCTCGCTCACAGCAGCCTCAAACTACTGGGCTCAAGCGATCTTCCTGTTTTAGCCTCCCAAGTAGCTGGGTCTACCAGTGTTCACCATAACACCTGCATAATTTTTCTATTTTTTGTAGAGACAGGGTAGTGTTCTTGCTCAGGCTGGTCTTGAACTCCTAAGCAACCCTCCCACCTCAGCCTCCCAGAGTGCTAGAATTATAGGAGTGAGCCACAGCACCAGGCAGACAAATAAACTTTCAAACATCTATGAAAAACTAAACAGTAAGAAAACACCATGATACAACCCCAGGTTAGGAATCTCAGGCTTGGAGGCCTGGTCAAACCTCAGAAATACTTGTAAAAACTATAGAAATCCAAAACTCTAATCAGATCAACTGAACAAGGCTCTCTCTGGGGTTGACCCTAGGGTCCCTATTTTTGAAAAGTCCCAGAGGTTATTATGATAAGTAGGCAGAGCTGAGAACCTCTTCATTACATAACTAATTACCAAATGACTAATCTAAACTGTGAGTACTGTGAGAAGAGAGAAATGGATATGAGCTGGGATGCCAACAAAGAGGGACATCTGGGCAGGACTTTGAAGGGCATTTGGACAGGCAGAAAGAGAAGGGGAACATTTCAGGCCAAGGGGAAAGGGGAGATGTTCAAGAGATTGAATATTTCTGAGCAGAGATGTCATCTAAAGGAATCAGGGTATATATAAGGAGGAGAGTCCAGTGGCCAAGGTAGAGGATGAACTGAGAGAGTGAGAGGCAGGAGGCTAAGGGTAGGATGCTTGAGCTCTACCACACTCTCTAAGAGTGCTTCTGCCTACAACCTTTGCCCTGGGGCTATTAATCTTAGGCTAGCTTGAGTGAATTCTACATTCTGTGATATTTCTCTGAACTTCAATCCTGTCAGCCTGTGCCTCTTTCACAGGTCTCATCCTTGTCTACCCTATGTTCAAATTATTCTCTGAGACTTGAGTTTCTTGAGGAGTTTTGTTTATCTTTCTAACCCCTGATCACTGATTCTCAACTGGGGGCAATTTTGCATCTAATGGGATGGTGCTATTATTTACAATGCATAGTTATATGAAAGAAATTTCCATACCCAAATGTCAGTAGTGCCAGCAATGAGAAACTCTGGCCTAGATAAAGTAACAAGCATACTTCATTGCTTTACTAAGTTAAATTTACTAAATACTATTATCTAATAAATCTTTGATGACTATCTGAACAGCCAAGTGAATGAAAAAGCATTTGTGTCTATCAGTCACCGTTGACTCTCAGATTGTTTAAAGTTATAAAAAATGAAAAACTGGAAAGAGCAATGTAGAATTGCTACATTTATTATTGCTACATATAGACATTAAAAATAAAGCTATCAACTACTATAACTGTTACTTCATAAAATAAAGACAATTTTAACAATAGAAATATAATATTAATAATAAAAATTAAATAGGAAGGATATTGCCAGAAAGAGTCAGTATAGCAGCCAATATTTGCTATAGGCTAACCCTGAACCACCACCCACCAATCTGAGAGCCTCTGAATGAGACTTTAAATTCCTTGATGGCAGGGCTCTTGTCTTATAGGTAGCTTCTTGGCTCTTAATGCTGTGCAGCTCATGGAAGGCTGCCAAGGCTCTCGCTGTGGCAGGGATGCTCACTGCTAGCCTACTTGTGCTGTCCTACCTTGTATTCCAGGGAGAGCAAAGTCTCTGTCTTGGAAGTCCAGTTCCACTTGTGAACTACATAGCCCTTTTGGTCATTGGTGGTCCCACCTTCATCATCCAAGATCAAGACGTATGGGCAACTGGGAGAGACACAGAAGTGAGTAGCTACTGCTAGGCCCCTAAAGGGAGTCCTTACCACTACAGACCATAGACAGGAAGAATGGTGGAGTTCTACAGGCAGCCTCACTTTCCCTATCTGCTATGGTCTGAGGCCCCTTAACACCTGCTGATGCCTCTAGAGGAGTCTATAGGGAAGGGCCAGTCTGTAGGAGATGATGGAGACTCAAGCCAAACCCTATTGGGGAAGAAATGGGATTTGTCCACTACTGCCTAGGAACATGAGCATACAAGATAACAGGCATCAAAATAGGGACTGGAATATTCTTTCCAAGAGCAGTTCCTTATGCAAAGCCAGATAAAACAAACTTTACGCTGGCAAGAATATGTGCTTCTCTTAAGAGACCCCACACAAGTGGTATTCATGTCACTCTTGGTATAAAATACTATCCCCCCTAAAGAAATTTTAATGAATCTAATAAGTAATCAAGAACTTAGCTCCCTGGGGTACAAAGTGGAGTAAGACTTGGGAATTCCCCTCTCATTGGCTGTGACATGGATCTGGCAAGTAAGGACCAAGCCTCAAAAGTATCTATATTCCTGTAGGAACTGCTTTGGCCCTGACTCCCTGCCTTACTAGCCCTCTGGGTGCTGCTACCTGGCTCTTTCTTTGACCAGGAACTCCAAATCACCACCTTAATCTCTCCCATCACCCTCAGAGATACTTCCCTAAGACTAGAGTTCCCCAACCCACTTACCGGGTCTTTAGGTTGTAGTGAACACAGCCTTGGCCTTCACCATTGAACAGGGCCAGGAAGGCAGCAGATGTATCACTAAAGAGGCAAGTGATGTTTCTCCCTCTGCAACAAGTGGGGATCTGACACATAGCAATGTTTCCAGAGGGATAGCTGGCAGATATGGTCAAGTAGAACAGAATACTCTCCAAGTTCTGTTCTTGGGTGCCCCATGGAAGCAAGTCTACATGTTAAAGGGTTATTTGGTGCATCATTACCCATCTTCAAAGACCTTCACTGCATTTTGCATAAGTAACAATTAATTATATGATTACAGAACCCAGCCATGCCCTGGGTGCTTTCCTGTATTGTCTTTTCCTTACAACCATATGGAGGTAGGTAGTATTATCTCTATCCCACAGATGAGTAGGTTTTCCCTGGGTCTGGGACATGGACCTTTCAGTACTAAACCAAGAAAGTCCTAGGTAAATGAGGATGTGTTGGTCACTCTATAGATGAGGAATCCAAAATGATTTGCCTCATGCCACATCATAAGGAAGCGGCAGAGGCAAGATTTCATACCTGAAGTCAGCAATATTTCCTAGTGCTGTCAGGGCTGCCTCCACTTCTAACCAATATAGGAAGGCAGGCAGTCTCCTTGTTCATTTCCTGGTAAATAGACCCCAAGAAGCCTTAAGCCTTATTTCTGATGAAGGGGGATATAGTGTTGGCAGGTACGGTCCTGTGTACAAATTTCAGTATTACTCAAAGAGACCAATGCAGTGAGTATCGCGGGATCTACCTCCTAAACCTTGCCCGCTAGCACAACAAAGAAATTAATGAATAGACACTATGAAAAGTAACCTAATAGAAGTTCTGGAGCTAAATAGTATAATAACAAAATGAAAAATTACTAGACAGGTTCATCAGCAAATTAGAGCAGTAGAAGAATCAATCAGTATACTTAAAGATAGAGCAATTAAAATTATTCAGTCTGTGAAATAGAAAAAAGAATAAAGAAAAAGGGATAGATCTTAGGACCATCAAATATCCCAATATATGTATAACAGGAATCACAAAAGGAATGGAAAAAGAGAAGGGAGAAAATATTTGAAGAAATAATGGATAAAAACTCCTCAAATTTGAATAAAGACAAGAATTCATATTTTTAAGAAGTATAACAAGACCAGGCATAGTGGTTCACATCTGTAATCCCAGAACTTTAGGAGGTTAATGTGGGAAGATAGCTTATGGCTGGAGTTCAAGACCAGCTTGGGCAATACAGTGAGACTTCATCTCTGCGTATTGTAAAAAATTAGCCAGGCATAGTGGCACACGTTGCAGTAACTCAGAAGGCTGAGGCAGGAGAATCACTGGAGCCCAGAAGTTCAAGGCTACAATGAATTATGGTCATGCCACTCCCCTGCTGCCTGGGTGACAGAGTATGAGGTCTTATCCCTATCTTATAAAAACAATGGAGAAGGAGAAGTAGCAGCTCAATGAACTCTAAGTAGGATAAATTCAAAGATATTCACATATTATAATCAAACTGTCAAAAGACAAAGACAAAAATCTTGAAAGGAGCAGGAGAGGAGAGATCATCATATATAAGGGATTCTTAATAAGATTAATGACTGGTTTGTCATCAGAAACCATGAAAGTCAGAAAGTAGTGACATGAAATATTTAAAGAGCTCAAAGAAAAACAACAACAAAGCTGTCAATCAAGAATTCTACATCCAGGGTGGCCTCTGTGGCTCAAAGGAGTAGGCTGCTGGTCCCATATGCCGGAGCCCTGGCCAAAAACTGCAAAAAAAAAAAATAATAATAATAATGATAATAAATAAAGAATTCTACATCAGGTAAAATTATCTTTTGAAAATGAAGGAGAAGTTAAGGCATTCTCAGATAAGCAAAAAATGAGGGAGTTCATCACTAAGTTGACCTGCATATAAGAAATGCTGAAAGAATGAGAGGGTGCAGAGAAAGATGGCTGACTAGAAACCTCTAGTGATCGTCCCCCTATAGGAACCCCAAATTAAACAATTATCCATGCAAGAAAGCACCTTTGTAAAAAGAACCAAAATCAGTTGAGCAATCACAGTGCTTAGTTTTAACATAGCAAGGAAAGAGGCACAAAAGAAGTTAGGAAAGATAGTCTTGCATTGCTTACACCACCCTACCCATACCCCACCAAGGCTACAGAGAGAGGGAATCTGTGTGCTTAGAGGAGGGAGTAAAGTGATTTTAGGACTTTTATTGGAACTCAGTACTGCCCCATCACAGAAGAACATAACACAGGGCAGAATTCTGCTGGTACCCACAGAGGGAGCATTTAGACTAGCCCTGGACAGAGGAGAATCCTCCACCCTAGGACAAGGGAATTGAGTTCTGGCCACCTCCACTACCAGCTGATTAAAGTGGCCTGGGACACAGAAAAAATTTGAAAAGCAGTCAGGTCACAAAAACTGTAGTGCTTGGGCAAGTCCTGCTGCTGTGTTAGGCTTGGAGCTGATGGACTTAGGGTGCATATGACCCAGTGAGACACCAGCTGTGACAGCCAAGGGAGTACCTATGTCACCCTTGCCCAACTCCAGGCAGTACAGCTTGGGGAGAGACTCCTTTCATTGGAGAAAAGAAAAGAAAGAGTAGAGAGGAATTTGTCTTACAACTTGGGTACCAACTCAGATACAATAGAATAAAGCAACAAGCAAATAGATTCTTGAAGGCTCTGATTATAGGGCTTAGCTCCTGGATGGTAATTCTAGACCTACCCTGGACCAGAAGGAAATCCACTTTCCTGAAGGACTCAGTCCTGGCAGGTTTCACCACCAACTGGCTAAAGAGCCCTTGGCCTTAGAATAAACATCAGCTATAGTCAGGCAGTAGTCACCACAAGCCTTGGGTGAGACTGTTGGCTATAGGTGTGACCTCGTACAGTTCCAGCTTTGGAGTACTTGTATTACTCCTTCTCCAACTCCAGGAAGCCCAGCATGGAAAGTGAAACTTCATCTGTTTGGGGGAAAGAGAGGCGAGAGACTTCATCCAGTAATTCAGGGAATTCTCCCATATCTTATTAAAACCCACCAAGGCACTACCACCAAGAATTTGCAAGAGTTACAGAGTCACTGGGCATAGGGCACCCCTAGTGCTGATATGGAAGTAAGAAAAGACTTAGATCATGACATCTACATCAGGCAAAACTGTCTTTTGAAAATGAAGGAGAAATTAAGACATTCCCAGATAAACAAAAAATGAGGGAGTTTGTTTGAATTTGAATACCTAGAAAGCCTTTTAAAGAAGGGTGGGTACAAACAAGCCCAAACCACAATGATTAGAATAAATACCTACCTCTTCAATGCCTAGACACAAACAAATATCCATAAACATCAAGAACATCATAGGAAAACATAACCTCACCAAACAAACTAAATAAGTCATCAATGACCAATCCCAGAGAGATGGAGATACACGACCTCTCAGACAAAGAATTCAAAATAGCTGTTTTGAGGAAGCTCTGTGAACTTCAAGACAATACAGAGAAAGAATTCAGGATCCTATCAGAGAAATTTAATAAAGACATTGAATAAATTAAAAAAAATGCAGGAGAAATTTCAGAGCTTAAAAATTCAATTAACTGAGAAACACATCAGAGTCTCTGAACAGCAGAACTGATCAAACAGAAGAATTGGTGAGCTTATGTATTAAAAGGAAGAGAAAGTAGAAAAAATAGAAAAAAATGAATCATGCCTATAGGATCTCAAAAATAGCCTCAAAAAGGGGGATTCTGGGAAGATGGCTGACTGGTAGCAACCCTGGTCAGAGGCTCCTGAGCAAAGGAAGAAAAACTGGTTGGAATCAGAATCTATGAAGCCAAAGATGGGGAGCTGAGCCCAGAAAGAAGTTCGGCAAGCTATA